>JACGAQ010001878.1:0-49993 GCA_014119065.1 Orius insidiosus | reverse complement strand
CTCGACAAAAGATCCCCATGATACTTAAAAAGGGTAAAATGAGATAATCTAAAGAAAATTGGCGCCAACAGACAAACAAGTTCATAGAGGTACCAAAGCTAAGGGGTCTAAAAGGCCCACTTTTTTAATTCTCCAAGGCAATTGCAGAAAATTATTCTTCAAGGCATGAAACTCCCATTTTCAATGGGGTCGATTAAAAGTCGCCAGTTCCAACTTTAAATACGTCAAAAATAGTCTAATTACAACCATTGATCATAATAAATCACTGAAAATAACCCAATTTCCCATAATTATCCTCAATTTAGATATCGGGTTGTTAATTAAGAAGTACTCAATTGACGACAAAATTATAATCGCAGAAAATTTCATGAAAAAAGAATTCTTTAATTACTTTTTATTGTTATCAAAAGTTAAATTGAACTACAAGTCTTAGAATAAAGTTTTGCGAAATGCGTTTGTTTTGTCAAAACTTTTGACTCGTCCTACTTCATATGCTTAAGGTTGAAAATAAGGAGCATATTTTAGAAAGCATTTCTATGTACTTTGCCTACAATTTTACGACTTATTTTGATTGCGATGGAATAAGATTTTTTTGCTTTAAAGCTCTAAATATCTTACAGAAAGTTGAAAAAATGTAAATTGATAAAATTCCAACGAGATTAAGTAGTAGGAAGTGGAGATTTTCTTCTCACGGCATGCGGCTAATCCCTTTCCTAAGGGCTAAAAGAAAAGGGTTTAAATGGAACTTCCTCAACACTACAATTACAGGTGCAGTAGAAGTAAATTAAATAAAGGCTATTCAATTGTCCCCCGAAATCTAGAGGGGTAATTAAAAGGTTCTCGGAATCTGTAGGAACTTCGAAGTTTCCTATTCAATTGATCACCGATTGTTTATCATTTCAATAGAAACGTTTGAAAACAATGATATTAAACAAATACAAAATTTTATACTTTTTGAGGAAGTACTTACCTTAAAAAAATCCTTCATTGTAAAATTCTTAAGAAATACTTCCAAACTTTAATGACACTAAAAAAACTATAAATTGTGTAGACCTTAAGGTGCAAATCTTACTTTTAATTAGTCACATTTTCATTTTAATCGAAAAATGAACACAATGTTCAATGTATTTTCTGTTTTTCTGCAAAAAAAAAAATACTGCCATCACTCAATTGACGTTCTTAAATAAAAATAAATGAAAAAAAATTTAAATAAACCTTTTATTATTAACTTTGCTTAGAGATATTTAATATAATTTTTTTTTTTTAATATGAGAGGTTCTTTCCTCTATAATTAAACAAAAAAAATGAACTCCCTTTTTACTGTTCCATTATTAATTGCAGAGTTTTTTTATTTTTTATTTATTTTTTTTTTCTCAACAATTGGAGAATTTAACCCAGGAAATGTTTCGGCATCAAAATTCATTACCTTTCAAAATGTATCTGATTGATGATTTTGGTCCTCAATAATTGGATTTTCAGTATCTTGGATTTCAGTTGAAGTATTACAAATTTTTTCTTTTTCTGACTGTTTAGCAACTCTTCTTGCTTTTCTCTGCATTTTTTTGTCCTCACCAACTTTTTCTGGATTATTTTTCTTTTAAATAATCTTTAACCATTTCTTTTTGAGTGGTATTCTGGCCTGGTACCTTAGGAATTTCTCCTTTTATAAAGTTTAAATATTTTAAACGCTGGACTTCATTTTCAAAGAAGACTTGAACACCAAACGTCCTTATTTGCGGAATTGATTTTTAGCTTCTTTTTATCCATCTCTTCTTCTTCCTTATCATCTAAAACACTATTTTAGTTAACATTAAAATTTAAGTTTAATACCTTTCATGTCTGATTTGTCAGCCCAAGTTTGTTTTTTACATTTTCATTTAACGCTGAAAATAAATAATTTTTGAAAGATATCATTAATTATGTACCTTGGGAAGCTGTGTTGGATTTCTTTTCGCGTTTTCCTCCATTAGGATTTGCTGGAAAAAGGAGCAAAAAGAATAAAATTAAAATTAAATAAATGCTTACATATTTTTAGGTTGAGAATTTCATCGATGATGATGACTTCATCGTCTTCGACAGGACCGGAAAACAATTCCACCCCAAAATTATCTAGATAAAAATAAAAATTATTAGTTGTAATTTAAACACAGTTTTTTTTACATATAATTCCATCCAATTTTAAGTGGACGAAAAGCAGAGCAGAAGGTGAAAACATCCTGTTTAATAAAAAAAAAAAAAAAAAAAAAAAAAAAAAAAAAAAAAAAGGAAGCTCTCAAAAGGAAAAAACCTTCAGATTGACTGAAACGGGTAACATTGATCCATCTTGACAGTTTACCGATCAAAGTGCTTTATTTCTTGAAAATTTTATCATAATTTAGGAAGATCTAGATAGAACAAATGAAAAATCTGAAGAAGTTTTTCTACCTTCAAAAAGTGAGATGTTTATGGCCTTTAAGTGGGAATCTGACACTCTCCAGAACCCCCCCATTTTCAGGAGTTTTCCTCGCTTTTTTGATAGAAAATTCCAGGATTTTCACACCTTTTTCTCGTTTTTTTGACTAAGAGATCCTGATTAGGGAAAATTTTCAGGAGACTCTTTTCATCTGCTGTTCCAAAAGAACAGAATCGAAGAAAAACCTATATTTTAAAATCAGCTTTAGACAATCTGAATACTGAAAGCATACGACTTTTTCAGTTGAGAAAGCAAATGCCATCTAGTAGATAAAAAGGAACCGCATGCTCCTCCCAGCTATAAGCCCACCCCAGGTATTACAATATTTTCATCTATGTGTTAACAGAAATCCAACATTTGTGGCCGAGGCGATAAACATATCGACGGTTATAAGGTAGAAAGGCGTAAGCGCCAATTTGACGAGCAGAATGGATTAGGGAATAATGGCAGAAGTCCTTCTCTCTCTTTATTTCCCCTTTTGAAACAGCTGGATGCAATAGATTTGATCAGATTTTAACCTCATCGCTTCAATCGTCTTCGTCGCTCATCCCAAGTTCTTGGGAGTTATTATATCCAGTGATCTAGATTTTTCCAGGCAAAAATTCATCTTTCTCTTTATTTCCTCTTTTGGAACAGCTGGATGCAATAGATTTGATCAGGATTGACTTCATCACCTCAATAAGTTCTTGGGAGTTATTATATCTAGTGAGCTGTATTTTTCACAAATGCATAAATCCATTTGCAAAATAATAAAAACCCTAAATTGGGGTTTTAGAGAAAAATGGTCGTGAGCGCCAATTCTTTCATTTAAAATTATTGTTTTTCATTTTTAAAAAAATCGAAAAAGAAATTAAATCGAGTGTTAAGTTTGTAAGCGACGACAATGGATTCATTGCAGTGTCAGGTTATCGTGAGCTCTCCTAAAAATTTGATGGTGCTTAAGATTTTCTTCCATGAAATTTAGTCATTGAGGAAAATCAAGACAAAATTGCCTCTTTAGGTCACAATGGGGGCGACTAAGATTTCTTGGATTGGTTGGAAAACATTCCGTAGCCGAGAAGAATTGAGTCAATGATAGCAAAAGAGAAAGACTGTAGGTAGAACGTTAAAAAACCAATTTTTAACCTGATCAAATCTATTGCATCCAGCTGTTCCAAAGTTGAAATAACGAGAGAGAAGGACTTCTGCCTGGAAAAATCCAGTTCTCTAGATAATAATAACTCCAAGAACTTATTAAGGCGATGATATTGAGGATGAGATCAAATCTTGATGATAGTGAGGCGAGTCAATGATATCAAAAAGGAGAAAGACTCCTCGATCTCCTTCTGGTCAATCCCAGGACACACCGCAGCACTCACGGACAGTCGCATCGAGTCCATTTTCTCATTTACTGCATCCAGCTGCTCCAAAGAGAAATATGAGAAAAACTTTTGCTTGGAAAATACAGCTCACTAGATATAATAACTCCCAAGAACTTATTGAGGTGATGAGGTCAAAACCTGATCAAATCTATTGCATCCAGCTGTTCAAAGATGAAATAAAGAGAGAGAGGACTTTTGCTTGGAAAATCCAGCTCACTGGATATAATAACTCCCAAGAACTTATTGAGGTGATGAAGTCAAAATCTGATCAAATCTATTGCATCCAGCTGATCCAAAGAGGAAATAAAGAGAGGGAAGGACTTTTGCATGGAAAAATCCACCTCACTGGATAAAATAACTCCCAAGAACTTATTGAGGTGACGAGGTCAAAACCTGATCAAATCTATTGCATCCAGCTGATCCAAAGAGGAACTTTTGCGTGGAAAAATACAGCTCACTAGATATAATAACGCCCAAGAACTTATTGAGGTGATGAGGTCAAAACCTGATCAAATCTATTGCATCCAGCTGTTCCAAAGAGGAAATAAAGAGAGAGAAGGACTTTTGCATGGAAAAATCCACCTCACTGGATAAAATAACTCCCAAGAACTTATTGAGGTGACGAGGTCAAACCTGATCAAATCTATTGCATCCAGCTGTTCCAAAGAGGAAAAAAGAGAGAGAGGACTCCTGCCTGTAAAAATCCAGCTCACTATTTAATAATAACTCCCAAGAACTTATTGAGGTGAATTTTTTTTTAACATTTCCGTCTACATATCTGTATCAGCAAATGATCAACTGATTATTCCCAGTAAGCATTATTTCGATAAATTCTTAGAAGAGGGAACTTTCTGATTTAAAATTAGAAACTAAGATAAAATCAAACTTTTTACATTAGGAAAAATTCAATTTCTGCAGTAAATAAAAAAAATAAATAAACAATAATTTTATCTGTAATCCAAGGCTGAGAGAAAATAAATGTTTATTAGCCCAACCTATGTTTTGATTATTTTTTTAAGTCGCAAATCCAGGAATTCACTGATTATGGATTAAAAAGAACATAATTTAATTATTGTAAAAAAATTAACCCAAAGTCAAGCAATTTTTAACAGTTCCTTGTAGAAGAAAGGGAGCCTGTATGAGCCTCAGAGCCTTCGCCCGTCAGCCTGTATGTGGCCTCAGGCGTCAGGCTGACGGGCGAACGCTCTGAGCCTCGTCAGCCTGTATGTTACCGAAGACAGTGTGTAATATTAATGTATGTTTAGTAATGGAATCTGGAATAATAAAAAAAAATTATAAAATAATCACCTTTTGCTTTTATGTGGGACCAGAAAACAGGATTTTTCCGGATTTTTGATATGCCAGGCTTGGCTTTCCTGCTACATTTTTTCCTGTTTTTTCCCAATCTTGCAGATGGGATCCATCCTGCAGAAGAACATCCTGAAGAAGGTTTTTGAACTGCAGAAGTTTTGGGGGTGGCGAATCTTTGAGCCATTTGATTCTTTGAAGAATAAGAATCCATCTCTAAAAGAGCACTCGGGCTTTGAAAAATTGAAAGGGAGAGGGTAGAAATCCAAACGTTTTCATTGGTCAAGAGAAAAAGCTCCTTTTATCTAGGGAGAGCCATTTGATCTTACCAAACAGGAGGGAAAGATTAAAATTTAGAGTTTCCGTACAGCAAGGACAAACTAAGAATTTCTTCTTTCTAACGTGTATAAAAATAAAAACGGCCAGCCGGCACGACACACAATGTCATTCACGAGAAGACCCTTTTTAATTAAAAAAAAAAAAGTGGAGGGTAATTCAATATTTTATTTTTAAGGAATTGAAAATAATTTTTAAAAGTAAAGTAATTTGGACCTGTCAGATTTTTATTTTTCATAAACTTATCCCTAGAGGTAGAGATTGCTCATTTTGCTTTCCCTAGATGTGGGCCATCCCCACCTAAAAAATGTTAGCATGATCGAAGAAATAATGTATTTTTTAAAATTTAATTAAGATTTTATAGATAAATATGAACTTTATGACGTCATTTTATTGATTTGTTTGAATTTTTAATAAGTTCTGAGATTTTGTATGAAGAATGATAATGTTTTGGAGGGTTTTGATATGGGGGCGTGACGTCATGAGGGCAAGATGGTCGACCAGTAGGAGAGAGTGCCAGTAGTTGACTGAGCGGTCTATTTGTAGGTGTGTCGCTTATTTTATTTCCTTTCTTTATCTCTTTCTCCTCCGTTCAATAATGTTCGGTCTTTTTATGTCGGATTGGTCGTGTCTAAAGTGTGGTAATGCGTCGTTTTTGCTCTTTAAAGACATGAATGTACTTTAGGGGGATGGTGTTGTGTTATGAAGTATCAAAATTGATTCTCTAGAGTGGTTCTGAGTAAGAAAATGTGGAATATGATGTGCGACGTTATGCCGACTATATCGGAGGACACTGTGAGCCAAAGGAGCTCGCAGTTTTCCGGCGAGGACGCGAATTTCGAACAGCTCATGGTTACTATGCTCGACGAAAGGGATAAACTTGTCGACACCCTACGTGAGACGCAGGAGAGGCTGAGCGAAACCGAAGCTAAATTGGCGGAAATCGAGAAAGAGAGGGACTCCCTTCAGAGGCAAATCGCCGCCACTTTACCCCAGGTAAGCCGCCCAAAGTATCTACAACTCGCCGACGGAAATACTATCAGAGACCATTGAGATTTTCCGGCCGCCTTCCTCACCCTCCCTCGCACTCCGCCCTACCACCCCGACAACGCCTCATTTTCAGCTTTATTGATTCAAAAGGGAATCCTCTCCTTTTTTTTTCTTTTTTAAAATGTTTGTTTATACCTAATTTCACCCCCTAAAACTTTTATTATTCTTGCATTGTTTCAAAGGGGCGGTAGGGGTTAATTTTATGGTGATGGGGTCGCCATTTTTATGATTAAAAACCTACACCCCCTCGCACTATCTCTTCCTACCTAACAAATTTTACATTTCCGCCTTGTAAAAGTTTCTTAATTGTCTTACCACCTAGAATCCTGGCAATTTTTCATTAAAATTTTATATAAAAATTCGGTAGTGTGGTACCCTCGGCGGACTGTTTTTAGGGGTAGGTCTTCTTTATCGATCGTGAGTTTGTCTTTAGTGCCGGCCGGCCGTCCTTTAAATTCCGGTATAATGCTCTCCAGCGAAGTTATGTTGATACCCTCGATAGACGGTTTTTAGGAATGGGATTTCGAATTCCTGGAATCCTTTCTATTTTCATAAAATTTGATACGTGAAATCTTTTTTTTGAGCGATTCAATTAAGGGGAGTGCTTGTGAAACCCTCGATGGACAGTGTTTAGGGATAGGTCTTTGAAAATCGATCACGAGTTTGTCGTTAGTGCCGGCCGACCGTCCCGTAAATACCGGTAAAATGCTTTAGAGGGAAGTTATTTTGATACCCTCGATAGACGGTTTTTAGGAATGGGGCTCCTCGACTTGATGTCCTTTATTGATCATGAGTTTGTTTCTGGTGCCGTCCGTCCGTCCTTTATTTTTCCGGGTCACTTTTTTGTAGACTCGACACTTTTTGCCCTTGTAGGGGCTCCGTTGGTGAGATAATTTGCCTTACTATTTTTTTCCAAGGTCACATTGCACTTCACGGCCTTTTAAATCAGATTTTTTCCTAATCCATTCCTTATCTCATAAATGTCAGAGTTTTTTTTCTGAATTCTTACAAAATGGATGAGATTTTGGTATTTATCTACTACCGTCCAAACTCCACATTTCACTTTTTATACGATTTAAAAGGCACTTTCTATGTGCCTAGGCGATCTAAAAGGCACTTCTCTTCTCCTTTTCTGTAACATGGAATTTATTAGCATTTTAGTCCTTTTAACTTCCTCAAGAAGTTACTGTGATACCCTCCGACCCCCTGTTACTAGAAAAGGGTCTTCCAGACCCCGTAGGATAAATCTGATAAGTGATCTTTGCCGATCCTGACTTTGTCTGTGGTGCCGGCCGTCCGGCCGTCCGGCCGTCCGTCGCCACTTTTTCCGGAACACTTCACGGCCGCAATTTTCATCCGATCTTCACCAAATTTATACACAAGCTTCCTTTCACAGAAATCTTGAAAATGACGAGAGCTTTTTTCGAAATTTTTCAAAATGGCGGAGATATGACTGTTCAAAGATTTAAAATGAGCGCTGTGGGCGTACTGTTGGTCCGATCTTCACCAAATTTTCACTAAACATTCCTTGAATTATTTAAAAATTTTCCATGTTTTTAAAATTTTAATTTTCCAAAATTTTTTTTACTTAATAATTTTTCTAGGCAGAAATGTGAGTCACTTCGCCGGCTCGAGGGCGGCCTCTCTTTGGCTAACCGTACTGAATTTCTACCTTGATATAAAATTTTCAAAATAATTTTTTTTTTTTTTTTTTTAACTTCCTCAAGAATTTTTTTAACGGAAAATAAATGGCGATTTATTAGGTACTTAATTTTTATTTTTTTTTTCAAAAAACAGAAAACGAACAACAAAAATACCTAAAATTTCTAACTTCCTCAGACTTACTGCGATACCCACCAAATTATTTCACAACTTTTACAAAAATTTAGTTCTCCTACTTAATACTTCCTCCTCCTGTATCCTTGAGGAAGTTATCGTTGGAAGCTCTTCAAACCGGAACTTTTTTCATAGGTTTGTTATTTTTCATCAAAATATCAACTTTTAAAAAAACAATCAACCTTAGCTATGTCAAAACTGATAATATTGCTTGAAAGGGAAGTATTGTAATACCCTTGATAGACGTTGGCACACCTGTCGGCCGTATTATCGTTGCAATTTACACTGTTTATACGATTAAAGGCACTTTCTACGTTATTTTTCTTTTACTTTTTTGCATGATAGAATTTTTTTATGTCCCATTTTCACCTTTTCCTCGATATTTTTAGTCTTTTTTGATTCTTAACTTCCTTGGCCCGCCACCGAGTTAATAAATTCTATACTATCAAAATTGATAACTTGATAAACTAAAAATGGCCCTTTCATTTCGTGTAATATTAATATTAAAAAAATTCCATTTTACTCTTTTTTTCGCCCTTCTAAAATTAGAATTTTTTCATTGATTCATTGGGGACGTTTCCCTGGAGGTATTAAGTCGTCCGGCTGAATTATTTCTATTCCCTCGGCGTATTCACAGTTTTATTCGAATCTGCGACTTTCAGATTTCAGAAAATGTAAAAGAAATTCTGTAAAGAATTTACTGTACAAATTCCGATGTAAAATATGAGAAAATTGTAAATTCCTTTTTAGGATAACAAAATTTAAGAATTTTTTATGCCTCTGTTTTTGCTGGAAATAAACTCGGATACGTTTTTTCTCCCCTTTTTTTGATGCTGCAATAAAGAGGGTGTTTTCATTATGTTAAAATATCGAAGGATACTCTAAAGCTCTCGGGTGTAATTACGAAATGGCTTTACGGTCCAGTTGACACTTCAGCCTCTTGGATGTTCAGGAGCTTAGTCCTTGAAAACAATTCTCGGATAAGCGTTTATATTGTTTATTGTCTTCGAAACTATATTGTTTTTATACGAAATTAACCGTTAAGTCTCAATCATCGCCTTTTTGATTCTAACTTTTCCTATATCAGTGGGAAAACTTCTTTATTACGAAACCGAAAAGCGTAGGCGATTGCTTTCACAATGAGAGAAAAAAACGGATCGATCGGTTATTTCACAAAAAGATTTTTATAAACATTTGATGTCGGCAGAACTGATTGGCTCTAGTAATTACATCAACTAATTCCTTTAATTAAAACCTCATCGTGTTCAATTTAGATTTTTCTCTATTTGAAAACGTTAATTTATAAAATTATTTTATAACTGCGGGGTTGTTTGATTACTGGGAGAAGCCATCGCTGCTTGTGGGCGACCCCAGATATTGGCTCCGGAACTTAATTACGACCGAGTTAATCATCGAAGCGGTCATCGGCAATTTTTAATTATCGCGCTTTTCTTTTTACCTGTGGCTTTCCCGTTAAATCCCGTTTTGGCCTGTTTTTAAACTTCCTTAAAGAAGTTGTTGTGATGCCCTCCATAGGTTTTTGGGGAAGGGTCTTCCAGACCCCGGATCGAATATTGATCTTTACCGATCTCAACTTTGTCTGTGCCGGCCGGCCGTCCGTCCGTAGCATTTTTCCGGAACACTTTACGGCCACAGTTTCCAACCGATTTTCACCAAATTTCACACAACCTTCCTGACTAGTTGAACGCCACAGTTTCCAACTGGTTTGAAACTCTTGGATCATGCGCAGAAGGAATGAACGTCATATTTGACGTCGTTCATATCGTTTTCCCGTCAAATTTGACGTGCTGATCCTTCTGCGCATGCTCCAGGAGTTTCAAATCAGTTTCAATCCGCGGTTGGAACAAAGCTAATATCGTCTGCGATTTTTGAATTTCGAAAAAATGGCGGAGATATGCACGTTTGAAATAAAAACTGCGCTGCGGCGGTTGGTCCGATTTTCACCAAAGACTCTATTTTTGTGTGCTTTTAGTAGGGAGTAATTTCATACTTCCACCCGTTACTAGAGACACATCCCTAAGGCAATGAGTCCATTATTTCTACCTTCTCTTAAAGGAAGTTTTCGTTTGAAGCTCTTCAAACTAGTACTTTTCCTAGTTACAAACAGGATAAACCACAAAAGGTGCTATTTTTTGCTTTAGGAAGTGTCCAGTCTTCTCTTTTCTCCGTCACCTAGAAATTTGTGTAAAGTATCCAGGTAGAAATATTGGAATTTCTGCCCAAGGGATACCTCTCTCGCAAAGGGTGGAATATCGAATTTCTCCCTACTAAAGCGCAGTTTTTAAAATTTTAAAAAGCGCATATCTCCGCCATTTTTTTCGAAATTCAAAAATCGCGGATAATTTGTTCAACTTTTCAATTTGTTCATCTTGTTCAACTATTAAATCGTTAAACTTCTCCCTCGTTAAACGTCTCTTTTATACTTCCCCCTCCTTAAACTTCCCCTCCGTTATACTTACCTCTCCTTTATACTTCCCCCTTCTTAAATTTCCCCTCCGTTATACTTCCCCCTCCTTTATACTTCCTCTCCGTTGTACTTCTCCCTCCTTTCCTCTCCGTTATACTTCTCCCTCTTTTCCTCTCCGTTATACTTCCCCCTTCTTTTATACTTCCTCTCCGTTATACTTCTCCCTCCTTTCCTCTCCGTTATACTTCCCTCTCCTTTATACTTCCTCTCCGTTATACTTCTCCCTCCTTTCCTCTCCGTTATACTTCCCCTCATTTCCCTCCGTTATACTTCCCCTCCTTCTCTTTAAGGAAGTTTTCTTTGGAAGCTCTTCAAACTAGTCCTTAAAAACTGGTAGCACTTAAAATAACTGTTTAACTATCCTTATTCCATATCTTCCAAAGGTTCTGCATTAAACCTTCATGAACAATGTTTCCGCCGACCCTTTTCCACTCAGCAAATTTGTATTCCACGAGCACTTTCCTTTGTAACGTACACATAAATCCTGAACACGTCGAGACAACCTTTAGTTATAAAAAAAAATTTTTCTTAACATAATTTGAAGTTGAGTAAACTTGAATTTTAAAGTTTAAAAGTTTATTTGAAGACGGGACTATAAATAGTTGAGAAAAACACGTGCGACGTAAAGACGATCGATCTTGAAATCTGGGAGGCTTAATAAGGAAGAAGTAAAATTTTCGAAAGTCGCTTTGTTGCCAATGTGAATAAAGACTTTCGCCGGTTTTCATATATCATCGTGAAGGATTTCAATATAGACTGTAGGAGAGCCAATATTTTTATGGAGACAAACTGAGTAGTAAATTTTAGTTGCTCGAATCGCCCTTTTATGTTGCGTGCTGCCCCGAACACGCGGAAGAGGAAAATTCCCCCTAGGAGAGCACCCGTGTAAACACGATCGATACTTATAAAATTAGAACTATTTATCTTATCTTTATTACAATTACTTAATTGTCTTTGACGTTTTAATTCTTCATCCACAAAAGAAGCCCGTTTTAAATTGAACAAGTTTACAGTCTTCAAAGATTTTATGAAGTTGCTCATCCGTCTATAAGACATTGAAAGCTTTAAAAGGCTTCCTAATTAGTCCCAGCACGCGTTTCCGCTTGTCGCTCCGTTAAGTAATTGATTTTAAAATTAAGGCCCTTCATGTGGGCTGCCCTTTGTTAAAAAGAGGAAGAAAAACCTCACATCAGAGACGAAAAATTTATCTAATCTAAAACCAGTACAAAATAAACGGTAAATGCTAAATAGAAGCCGTTGAACTCGTGGGATACTCTTCTTTTTTTAAATAAACCTGTGGTTTGAAAAAATAAGTACTAGTATGAAGAGCTTTCAACGAAAACTTTAAGAGAAGGAGCAATATAGGAGGGGGAAGTATAACGTGGGGGAAGTACAACGCAGGGGAAGTTTAAGGAGGGGTAAGTATAAAGGAGTAGAAGTTTAAGGAGGGGAAGTATAAAGAATGGAAAGTGTAAGGAGGGGGAATTCGTGTATAGTATCAAGGTAGAAAAACGGGCTGTCTGCCCAAGGGATGTCTCTCTCGCAAGGGGTGGAAGTATCAAATTTCTCCCTACTAAAAAAATTTTTTGCACCAAAAATTCGTGTTCCGAAAAGTTTACTTTAAACAGACATATCTCCTCTACTTTTTTGAAATTCAAAAATTGGGTACTTTCTTGTTCAACTATTAAGGAACATTTCGTGAGGTGAAAATCGGTTCAAAACTGTGGCCATAAAGTTTTCCGGAAAAAAAAATGCTACGGCCGGCCGGAACACAGACAAAGTTGAGATCCATCGATTTGAACCTACGGGGTCTGGAAGACCCCAAAAACGTGGAGGTAAAACAATAGTTCTTTAAGAAGTTAAAAATCTTTAAATTCTAAGCTCTTTAGAATGTCTTAGAATATTCCCAGGTGTTCTAAATGGAGTGAAGTGGCACGAAAAGACATGAGAGTAATACGAGTCCCCACAGAGTCAAAGTTGGAGGGCAAGATCATTGTCCTCAAGATTGCCAATTGTTTATTCCCTTATTCACAGAAGTACCGCTTGAATAAACATGAATTTCCGTATAAACTCAATAGGCTCTTAGAGGAAAATATTAAAATTATAGGATTCTACAGGTGCTCATAGATTTGTATCGATCGAACATGTGGGCTACCTATAAATCTTGGGGATAGACTTGATAAATCCATACCTAAGTTGTTTACTCCGTTTTTCTGAGAGAAAAACAAAAATAAATTTTTTTTAAACATTTGACATTTGTCAAATTTTGACACTTGCCAAAATAGTGAAGGTCGGTCTATATTTTTTGAGAACAATTCTTTATTACTGAGAACAAAATTAGGTTGTGAAAAAAAAAGAAGAAAAGATCAAAAGGTTTTGAATGAGTGCTGAAGTACATAAATGCTTTTGATCTCTGGGTGGTGGAAATAATTTGAATGAATACGGTTGTACGTGAACGTACGGTTAGAAATGGCGTTGAACCAGTTATCTCCGATCGATCTCTAGTGTAGTAAATTGTCGCCATTGCAGTATTGATTTTACGCGATATTATTTGAAGTGTCCTAAAATATCTGGAATTCGCTGAAAGTTATAAATGTGTGTTAATGAGCTATGTAAATTTCACAACACGCGGCTACCCCGCGGCACCCCCGCGGTCACGCATAGCAAAGGTCTTGAATACACACGGTTCAAGATTAGATTTACTCTCGACAATCTCAGTTAAATAGCCGCGCCTCCTGCCCTTTCACCGGGCTCTTTGTCGTCCTGTTTCCCAGCGTGGATTCCCACCGGCGATTTAACTGAGATGGATCGTTTTAAAGACGACACCGGACTATTTCCCACCGGAAGATGCGTCTTTGTCTCTACGCCACTTTGCTGGTAAATTAGTGCGGACGTCGTTTCAATCGTAAATGCCTTTTAACTTTCACGTTTTTTGTCGGAAATGTGTTGAGGAGAGTATCATAAGTATCCCTCATAAAACCCCGCAACTACCCCTCCGTTGGCGGTTTTTTCGCTTTTATCTCCATAACGGTCGCCTTGGCCAAAAATATTTAAGTTAAAAAAGAAAGCTGACTAAATTTCCTATAGATTTCATTCAATAAAATTATTTGTAAGACCAACGGCGCCTGAGCTACATGGTGGCGAAAACTACCAAAAACGAAATATTTTTTTGACCTTGGAGCGTGACTTTTCGCGTTTTTCGCCTGTATCTTCAAAACAGTACGTCTTAGCCAAAAATATTAAGTTAAAAAGAAAGCTAACTAAATTTCCTATAGATTTCATTCAATAAAATTATTTTTACGACCAACGGCGCCCGAGCTACACGGTGGCGAAAAACTGCAAAAAACGAAAATTTTTTTTGACCTTGGAGCGTGACTTTTTCGCAGTTTTGCCTGTATCTTCAAAACAGTACGTCAAAAAATGTATTATATAAAAATGAAAGGTGATTAAATTTCCTACAAATTAGACGAAATCAACTTTATCGTAGGTTCGGCCGTTTCGATCTGCAAAGTTAGGTTTAGATTGACTGGACTAGATGATTCCTGATTCTAGTTTACAACATGTGTGTATCAGAAACCTGTTGAATTCAAACTTATGGGTGTTTAAAACATGCATATAGACCTTTAAAAAATGTGGTAATAAACACGAATCGCAATGCTCTTAACGTTGAAGATGGGGAAAAAATCGATTTCGCCACAGGGGCACGTTTCGGCCGTATAAATCCCTCCCGGGGCTGGAATGCAGGCTTCCGAAACTGGGCAAATAAAGCAGAAATCTTCAACCCCCCTTTCTCGTAGAAAACGTCCCTCCCTCGTTGAATTTAGTGGCCCGAAGAGCGCGTGGAAGGGAGCTCTGTTTCGAGAGGGGTTGTCGGTTAACTTGACGGTCGATATCTGCCCTATATACACGCACAACATACACTCTACTGATTTTTACTATGTCCTTATTACCCGATTAAGTTTAACCGACACCCACTTCTTTATCCCGAAATTCCCCGTCACTAACCTAATAAGCGCCCTTCAAAGAAATAATACCCTAGATTAAAAAAATTTAAATATCCGGACTTTCTTTTCTCTATAAGGCTCTATCCAGAAAACTACCCTCGGGGAGAACAACTGTTCCCATCTCATTATTTAACTCCAATTACTCCGTTGATTAGCCAATCACTTCTTCAATAATTTAGCTCTCGCCTTTCCAAGAAAAGCGAGCTTTGTAAATTTTGTAATACAATTTGTAAGGAGAGGCTGTGGAGGAAAGAGGGGATGTTATATTGATCTGAAGTCGGTCGGTATTCTTTAGGCGAAACGTCCTTTCCATTTTATGTTCAAATATATAAATCTTTGTGTCACTCTCGTTTCGAAGAAAACATTTTGATTGACGTTGACAAATTTTGATGTTTCCCTTTCCGAACTAGGGGTTTCATCTAACTCATCAAACTTACAAATATCGAAAATTTATCCTATCACTTTTAAAATTTTTTGTCGACGTTGATCTGAACAGACGTTTCTTCGGGATCGTAATATTTGGAGAAGTGTTGAATTCGAAGCATTAGTGACATTATTGACCCTCGTCCTGCTCCTTTTGAATGGACCAGCAATTTATCTCTGCTACCCCATGTCGGCCTTCTTTGACGTGCCGAATGATACATTGGAAAATTCCCCTAAAATATTGCAATCTAGATCAAAATTCGGATTTTTTACTTCATTAAAGAAGTTATTGTTTTACCCTCCATTTCGGGTTTTTGGGGAAGGATCTCCAGATTTGGATCACCGATCTCAACTTTGTCTGTGGTTCCGGCTGGCCGTAGAATTTTAACTTCCTTAAAGAAGTTATTGTGATACCCTCCACGTCGGGTTTTTGGGGAAGGGTCAATTCGAATATGGATCTATACCGATCTCAACTTTGTTTGTGGTGCCGGCCGGCCGTCCGTAGCATTTTTTCCGGAACACTTTACGGCCACAGTTTTCTACCGATTTTCACCAAATTTTCTTTAGTCGGTGAAGAAGAAACTAACGAGGGCGATTTTTGAATTTTGAAAAAATGGCGGAGATATGTCTGTTGAAATTTTAAAAAATTCGCTGCGGCCGAACCACGTTGAGGGAGAAGTATATGGGAGGGGAAGTATAAGTGAGGAGAAGTATAACAGAGGGGGAAGTATAACGGAAGGCAAAGTATAACGGAGGGCGAAGTATAACGGAGGGGAAGTATAAGGGACGAATGTATAACGGAGGGGGATGTACAAGGGAGGAAAAGTATAAAGGTGGGGGAAGTATAATGGTGGGGGAAGTATAAGGGAGGGGAAGTAACCACGTAGTGAACCACGTTCGTTGCGGACGAACGAACGAAAATTCGTTGGTCCGATTTTCACCAAATTTTCACCAATTACTCCTTATATTTTTAAAGAATTTTTGGTGTTAAAAATGTTATTAATTATCATTTTAGTAGGGAAAATTTCATACTTCCACGCCTTACGAAAGGGACCTTCCTTGGGCAAAATTCCATATTTCTACCTCGATACTTCAAAAAATTTTCGAAAAAAAACTTGGAAAATTTTTGGAAAAAACCTTCCTCCTCCGTTATACTTCCCCTCCCTTATACTTCCCCACCTTTATACTTTTCCTCCCTTGTACATCCTCTCCGTTATACATTCGTTCCCTTATACTTCCCCCTCCGTTATACTTCCCCTCACTTATACTTCTCCCATATACTTCTCCCTCCGTTGTACGTCCCCTCCGTTATACTTCCCCTCCTATATTGTTACTTCTCTTTATGGAAGTTTTGTTGGAAGCTCTTAAAACCAGTACTTTTTTCAGGAACACTTTACGGCCCAATTTTCACCCGTTTTGTACAAAAATTTTACACCATCTTCCTCAGTTGATGAAATTATTATTTTTTAAATATATAAAAACAGTATAGCCTCTGCGGTATTGTTCAAATATTTCCTTCCATCCGATAAAGTCTCCCTACACAGTATCGTAGTGGAAATCTTCATTTTTCTCCTGAGTGGTGGCTTCGATAAGATTTTTTTCGTGCGATAAGAACTAAATAACCTGGTTAAAAAAAAGGGTCCAGATTTTTAAAAATATAGTCTGATCCGAGTGATATTCAAACATGTGGATTGGCCTCAACTTTCGCGTTTTGTCCCCTTCATTCCTGCTTCTGACAGGCACAAGTGCTTGAAAATCACCAATTAAAAAAATTTAATCATTTCTTTTTTGTTTCAGGTAATTACGGAGTCGCTTTCGAAAAAAGATTATCTTCTAACTTTTAAGTAAAATTCTTTACTATTAATTAACGAATGGGAATTAACGTTCAAATAGCGGATTTCTTAAACAATACAATTGGGTACCTTTTGTAGTTCGAGAAAATCTCAGCTATAATTTCGCTTATATTTTCCCAGGTATTAAATTTTAATGTGAGATTAAACGTCTTAATTTGGCACAAGCTTTCTTTTTTCTGATAAAATCGATATTTCTTGAAAAATGCAAATACTTCCGAAAAAGACGTGACCTGTTTTTTAGATAGACGTTTAGATATAACTTTATTATCGAGGGCTAAATCGGTTATTTATAACTTAAGCGGCGTAAAAGTTGGTACTCGTAAATAAAAAAATTGTCTGAACGCAAAAATCTTAAACACGGATTACAAAACATTTAATAGAACCTTTTTTTTCATCTAGATTGTACAACGTTTCCTTAATTATGTATGTGGGTCGTGAAATTATTAAAAGAAGCGGTGAAAGTCATATTTTTGATTATACCAAAGACCTCTTTTTTTCAAACTTAATTTAGTTTTTTTGGTGGATTTTTTCTAATTAAATAAAGGTCGAGAAATGTCGTTTCCTAAATGAAGTGAATAAAACCTCGTTTTTCTTTTATCACTTATCGATACCCTCCTTCTTATTAGAAAATCCTTATTAAACTTCTTTTTATGACAGGAATTGCTTTTTGAACGACATTAACATCCTTTAATCTAAAAATCTTCAATAATGAAAATGATTCTGAGGTTCTCTCAAAAAAACAAATCGTGTGAACAAAAAACGCTCAACGAGAAATTTGCATGATGTAAAACCTGTTATATTCAATCCAATAAAATGAAAAATCTATTTTCACCTTATATTATAGAAGTTTTTTATATCAACTTATATTACGTTTTTTACGGTTTTGCTGACTGTTTTATCAAGAATAATTTAATGCGTTGTGCATTTCTGGAGTTTAAGGAGAAGATAAAATGAAAAAAGATGGGCTTTGTGCCTGATAAAGCTATCAGAACATATGCCAGCGTTATCGTGATAAATAATTTTTCTCAAAGAGAAGTTATTGTGTTACTCCCATGTATTGTTTTAGGGAGGGCCTTCTAGATCGCAGAGGAAGATGATATTTATCGATCATTCGATTGTCTATTGCCGTCCGTCCGTCATCCGACCGATTTTCACCTAAACTGTAGTTTTCTTGATCTCGGTCTAAAATAGCGCTATAGCCGAAATATTCGTCCGATTTTTAGCTTAACTTCTTCCAATTGAATTATTGAAAAAATTTTTTCGATGCTAGGGAGAAAGGGCTGTTCTCTCCTGTTTCGTGTGGCCTCCCTGGGCGAAGACTTTTAGTTTTCTACCTTGAAAAAAAAAATCTTAGCGAAGTTCCCGAGGAAAATAAATAATCCTAAGTTGTCCCTCGGATTTTGACGGAAAACAGCGTTGATTGATCCCTCGAATCTGAAATACATTAGAGACCTCTCTAATCCCTATCCGATAGAAAGTCGTTACATAATTTAGTGACTATTGAGGCTTATTTGTAATGTGTATCGCGAGTTTAGGCTTTTATCGATTCCGCCTCCCCTAGTCTTTTTTAACTTTCCGCAAGGGGAAATAACGATGACAACTATCCTCACGAAAACGTGTAGTTTATTCAACTCCATAGGTGTTTTAACGGTAAAAGAAAATCCGACATTTATAAACAACTTTTTTTTCTCCCCCTTAGTATCTTCAGAAAAAAATAACATGCTTCATAAAAGCTTTTAACTTTTTCCGTTTTTCCCTATTTTTACTTTTATTTCATTTTATCGTATCTTGAAAACTTTTCTAGTTTTTATACTCTTGGAAAGTTCCAAGCAATTTATTCAACCCCAGCTTAACTTTTTTTTCTTTCCTTTATTTGTTAATTTTGAAATAAAAACCTTTTTTTTATCATAGAAAAATATTCTACACTGTTGCAATTTTCATGATTTTTGAAAAAAAAAAAAAAAAATTAAGAACCAACCAAAGTTGGAGCATAAATTCGAAGAAAAAGCGCCGTTACGGATCCTTACTTTTTTTTCTGGGTTTTTCCTCTCTTTTTAATCGATTTTAGGGCTTTTCACTCAGTTTTTGTCCTAGAAATGTCTCTTTTTACAGAATTTTAGGGCTTTTTCATGGGTTTTTGTCAAAAGCACCTCCCTTTCAACTTCCTTAAAGAAGTATTGTGATACCCTCCACGTCGGGTTTTTGGGGGTCTTCCAGACCTTGATACTTAAAAATTTTTTTGAAGAAAAAAATTCCTTCTCCGTTATACTTCCCCTCTTTGTACTTCCCCCTCTGTTATACTTCCACCTCAATTATACTTCCCCTCCTTATACTTCCCCCTCCTATATTTTTACTTCTCTTTAAGGAAGTTTTCGTTGGAAGCTCTTTAAACTAGTACTTAATACTTATATGTATTTTCAGAAGTTTCTTGGTTTTTTTCATTTTTTTTCATCCCAGAAACCTCTATTTTTACAGACTTTTCTGCGTTTTCCTTCGTTTTTGTCCAAAAATCTGGCTTTTTACACGATTTTTGTGAGTTTTCTTCGATTTTAGTTGAAGAAACCTCTCCCTACAGAATTTTCGGCGTTTTCATAGAAACTCGTATTTTTAAAGAGCTTTTTACGAGGGGGGATTTCAAGTTGTTTTCGATTTTTCAGACGTGTGCTGTCATTTTGATGAGAAGCTTTAAATAGACGATTATCCTTGAAATACTCGTTAGCTCTCAATCCGCATCTCCCCTCGGGACTTATGGAAACATGACAAATAATAGTTTTGAAACTTGTCAGCGGTTGAAGAACGTACCCCATCAACTGAACTTCCCAGTCAATTTACATTTCGCCGTCTTGAGGTTTTAGCCGTGGCTTATTGATCTAGCATAAGTAAAATTACTCGGTAGGCTTCCCTTTGAGGATGGGTCCCAAGAATCCCTTTTATCTCCGATCTTCTTTAATTAACTCAGGGACATTTCGGTTTTTCATTTAAATATGGTTCCTATTCTGTTCGAATGGTTTATATTTACACTTGAGTCATTTGTATTCATATAAGCGGAGCAATATTTGTGAAAACGTGTATTTCGCTGAATGTATAATGTAAAATGTTCTACAGGTGGTTTTGACAAAACGATATTTCCAATGATTTTATTAATTTAAACTATGCTTTTCAGTGGAAATAGCCAATTTATAGAAGTCGATACTGTTTTTAGTAAACCCATTTTCACCTACGTCTCAGATAATTGATTTTGAAATCAACAATGGCAACACAAAAAAAATCAAGCCTTAATTTTTTCTAACGAGTTTTTTTTAGATTTATCAATATTAACGAAGTTCTTTCACTGGGGTTAAGGAAGGTCAGAAGAGATGGCAGCACAATGATGGTCTTTGTTGCGCTCTACCGGGACTGAAGGGAAATCCGCTTCCCTTTCGTCCCTTCACCCTAACCTTTTATTTATCCGCCGGCCTGTAATGGAGATGAAGATTGATAAATTCGTCTAGACGTCATTTTAGACATGCTTAGTCTATAAAAGTCATATAAAAACACAATAATCATCCTTTTTATCGCTTTTGTTTGATTAATATTGCCTTTTATTTAGTACTAGTTTGAAGAGCTTCCAACGAAAAAATCTTAGAAGAACAATAACAATATACCTAGGAGGGGGAAGTATAACTGAGGAGGAAGTATAAACGAGGGGGAAGTATAACTGAGGAGGAAGTATAAACGTGGGGAAGTATAACGGAGGGGGATGTATAATGGTGGGGGATTTTTTTTTAATTTTTTTAAGTATCGAGGTAGAAATAATATAGCTTCCAACGAAAACTTCCTTAAAGAGAAGTAAAAATATAGGAGGGGGAAGTATAATTAAGGGGGAAGTATAACGAGTGGAAGTATATCGGAGGGAGAAGTATAAAGGAGGGGAAGTATAACGGAGGGGGAAGTACAAAAGAGGGGGAATTTTTCTTCAAAAAGTTTTAACTGTCAAGGTAGAAATAATGGGATTTTTACCCAAGGAAGGTGCCTTTCCTTGCGGGTTGAAGAATGAAATTTCTCCCTACTAAAATGATAATACATTTTTTTTTATAATGAAAATTTGTAAAAAGTATAAGGAGTAATTGGTGAAAATATGGTGAAGGAGGGGAATTATAACGGAGGGGGAGGTATAACGCAGGAGGAAGTATAACAGAGGGGGAAGTATAAGAGAAGGGAGGTATAACGTAAGGGGAATCACAAAGGAGGGGAAGTATGACGGAGAGGGAAGTAAAACGGAGGGGGATTTTCTTTTCAAAATTTTTTTTTTTAACGTATAAAGGTAGAAATATGGGATTTTTACCCTAGGAAGGTCCCTTTCGTTGCGGGTTGAAGTATGAAATTTCTCCCTACTAAAATGATAATTAATTTTTTTTACAATGAAAATTCGTAAAAAATATAAGGAGTAATTGGTGAAAATTTGGTGTAGGGAGGGAAGTATAACGTTGGGAAGTATAACGGAGGGGGAAGTATAAGGGAGGGGAGGTATAACGGAAGGGAATCACAAAGGAGGGGAAGTATAACGGAGAGGGAAGTAAAACGGAGGGGGATGTATAATGGTGAGGGATTTTTTATTTAAAAAATTTTTTTTAAGTATCAAGGTAGAAATAATGGGATTGATTTTCTTATTTTAGTTTTTTTATCCTCAACACTAACAATAATGGGATTTTTACCCAAGGAAGGTCCCTTTCGAAGCGGGTTGAAGGATGAAATTTCTCCCTACTAAAATGATAATTAATATTTTTTTTACACTAAAAATTCTAAAAAATACAAGGAGTAATTGGTGAAAATCGGACCAGCAGTTCGGCCGCAGCGAATTTTTTATAATTTCAAACAGACTTATCTCCGCCATTTTTTCGAAATTCTAAAACCTTTAACGAAAATAACGGTAACTTAAAAATATCTGAAATTCCATGTGTCATAATGCTCTGGAAAGTTGATTGCGAAGATACCAAATGAAGACTTCCGCGCGGCTTATTGAAGAAAGCATTTTTTCAATTCCTCTTCACAAGGAGCCAATTAGGTCCGCAGAGAAACCTCGTCACACCTGTAAAAAAATGTCATTTGACTTGTCATTAGTCTTCCATTTGTGCGAGTTTCTTTTCTCTAATCATCATTGATTTATATGCAAATCGGTTTTTTAAACAGTCATTTCCTTGAATTTTTATTAGACTTGTATGTTTTCCGCTTTTATTTTTAACATGAATTTCTGGCGATTTTCCATGACTATCGCTTGATTTTTTCCGGTCATTTTTAGTTTTTAATTAATTTTTTTATTTGTGAAAAGTTTCCCCTTACTGCTTTTACTAGAGTCTGGTAACACGGTAGGGAAAATTCCATTCCAGGCGCCATTTGCATATTTCTTCTTTCCCCCAGAAAATTTAATCATCTCTGTATTATGCTTGTTAGAAGGTCGTCAACAGACATTAGCGGTTCTCCCTATTAAAAGCCTACCGTAAAATTTGCCAAACAAGCCCTTCCTAGGTTTTAAATCTTTTATAAAATTCAGATTTACCCATGTTTTGAACAAAAGAACTAATAAAATGTGCGTTAATATTATTCCCAAGGCTGCCATTATGTTTTATGATCCTAGGCCTTGAAATGAGGCAAATTTAAATATCCCTACCTTTTTTAAACAACTAAAAATGTCTTTTTCGGGGAGAAAAACGAATTTTCACGGTAATGTCGATTTCAATTTAGATTTCCTTATCTGTAACTACCCTCGAGTTCACACTTGATGTTGAACCTCTTTTTAGATTTTTTTTACCTACTTTGACCTTTTTAAAAAATAAATAATTCCTTGAAAGCTTTTTACGCTTCGTTTGTTTTTTGAGAGGAAGTCCTCAAGACATCAGTTCTAACTTTTTAAAAAAAGTTGTTCCAGAGGTTTAGTTTATCTGAGATCGATAAAAGTGTTATTTCATAAAATATTATCACCTGTGCAGTTCATAAATATTAAAAAGGGTCTCCTTATGTAAAATTCGAGGGAATCACCATTTTGGACATTTGTTCCTTATTTGTACGGTTTATCGAATTTTTTTTTTTACACTGAAAATTAGCCGTTCTATCCTGGGAGAACTTGAGTAGCAAAAACCTAATTCCCGTCACGTACACGTTACCGCGCACTAACGTCACTGCGAAGATCCGAAATAAAAGAAACTGGAAAAAGTCCGATATGAACAGTGACAGTTTTTAATTCCCCGGAACAATTTTTCAAACTCGCTTTTCAAAATCTTATTTTTTGAAAGAATAAATCGTAGATCAGGATTCCCAAATTTGTAGCCTTTTTACTGGTCAAAATGTGTGGCTTCATTTTCCACGGCTTTATAATTTAGATTTGTTATGGAGAAAACTTATGAAAATCCTGCAAAATTAGGGTTTCTTTATCAAAAATCGGAAAAAAGACCGAGGAAAACTCCTAAAAATCCTGTAAAAATGGTTTTTCTTTGTAAAAAGCCAAGGAAAACTCCCGAAAATTTCGTAAAAATGTGGTTTCTCTGTCTAATAACCGGAAAACAAAAAAGAAAAATCCTGAAAAATGGGCTTTCTGCTGAGAAATCGCGTTTGCTGAGTAAAAATGTAGGAGGGGGAAGTATAAGAGTGGAGAAGTATAAGGAAGGGGAAGGTATAACGGAGGGGAAGTATAGAGAGAGAAGTATAAGGAAGGGGGATAAGTTATAACGGAGGGGGAAGTTTTTGTTTGTTTTTTTTTCGAAAAATTTTTCAAGTTTTTTTTTTAATTTTCAGAGTTTTTTTTTTTCAAGAAATTTTATCAGTTTTTGTTTTTTGAAAATTTTTACGAGTTTTCTTGTATAAATTTGCGCTTTTTTTTCCGAGTATCAAGGTAGAAATAATAGGATTTTTGCCCAAGAGAGGTCCCTCTCGTTAGGCGTGGAAGTATGGAATTTCTCCCTACTAAAGTGATAATTAATTCTTAAAAAATTCTTAATATAAGGAGTAATTTGCGAAAATTTGGTGAAAATCGGACTAACTGTTCCGCCGCAGCGAATTTTTTAAAATTTCAAACAGACATACTTCCGCCATTTTTTTATAGGTTTTCTTTCTCCTTTTCTCCTTTTCCATCGATTTTTAGGAAGATTTTTTTAAAAAACCTTTCAGGTGTACCATCCCATTTTTATCTTCGTACATTTTTTATCTTTTTTAAAATGTTAAATTCATTCAAATTGATGAAGAAGCGTATTTATACAAGCTATTTTTAAATCAACACAAGAAGCATAAAGAATTTATTATTATGATTATATTTACGCATAAATTATTATTTAAAAATACGTATTCGTGACTTATTTACAATGTAAATCGACTTGAGTTTTGAATAAATGAATAAATAAAACTCATTCATAAAGACACCTCGGATATTGGATTTTTGAGATAAAAATGGGTTAAATAAAAGGAAGTAATTTGAAAGAAAACTTCTGTTACGGGAGCGCATGATCCATTGAGGCTTTCCCTTTTCCTTCTTCAGTCTCCTTGGGAGCTTCATCGTGTTACCGGCTTATTTAAAAAATATGTATCTTCCTATAGCGAACGGTTGTAAATGCTAACCCCGCACGGCCTGGCTGCTTTACAGGTCTTCCTCAAAGAACACGGTTCCGACTGTATCAAACAGTTTGTTCAGGTGAGGAGGAAATAAAAAAAACGGTCATTAAGGTGAAAGGGGACTACAAGTGTGGCAACTCTGTGTTAGACAGAAGATACGAGTGCGAGGGAGAGAGAAAACCGAAATTTTGGGCAGTTCTCACGCTTCTAAAATTGGTCCGATTTGATTTTTTCAAATTGGAATGTACTCAGTGGTACAGTACAAAATTCGGAATCTAAAAAAAAATTTTTTTTTTGCCGCCAAAATCAAAATTTTGAGCCAAAATTTTTAAATTTTGCAAAATTTGAAAAAGTGGTCAACAGCCCAGAATCGTTAAAAAATCCTGAATCCAACGACGTTAGTATTATAAAGATCGGATAAAAAATGGCGTCCGAAACGCGAAAATGCGAATTTCCGTTTGATGTTCGCCGCCCGTCTACGTCAGCGGTGGGGGGAATTTTTCATTTCATTCGATATTCGGTCTTTCTCTGCCTACCCTAGTATTTTTTTTTTCTAGATATTTAGAGATATAGAATGTGATTTCAACACAGGTAGTTTGCATGAAAGCAAGTGTTCAAGCGATAACAATAATACTAAAATTAATAAGCCATTAAAATACAAATTTTAGTTTTACCCTCCATGTCCATGAAAATAATTTTGAAAACGGTTTTCGTTTTAAAATCCAAAAATGAATAAGGGTTAGGCATACCGATTTTCCAAAAAATTTTCCATCCGGAAAATCCGAAATCTATCTTTTTTTTCTCGTCCTTTTTTCGAAAATCGCCGGTATACAAATTATTGCTCACGATTCCCGATTCCAAAAACCTATGACATAAGAAAATCGGATGATTAGATCGATCGTAATCGTGTCCCGAAGGATCAAAAGATTTTCCGAGGGGCGGAGTCATTTTGGAAGACTTGAGGAATAAACAATGTAAACGTTCTAATTTATTGCCTGTCATACAAAAATATCCCCCCGTCGAATTATTTTTTAAAAACAATATTCTTCCTCACTCTTCACCTCATATTTTCACCACATACTATTCGTTTTTAGGGGAAAAAATGCAAACTAATGAAAATAAATTAAAAATATTTCTTTATGAAAAGAAAAAAATTAATATACAGCAATAAAAAATTATACAGTAACTATATAGAAATAAAAAATAAAATAAATAATAATCACACTCCTTCCTATTTTTTTTTTTAAATTTGCAGTTTTTCTTTTTTCCAAAAAAACCGTATAATTTTTTTTGAGGGAAAGCATAAAGGAGAATTTTTTAAGTTTGTTTTTTCGAAAAAATTTTAAGTTCCTTTTTTCGAAAATTTTTTAAGTTTTTTTGTCAAACTTTTTTTTTCGAAAAATTTTCCGGTTTTTTTTTTCGAAAAATTTTATAAGTGTCAAGGTAGAAATAATGGGCTCTTTGGCCTAGGGATGTGCCTCTCGTAAAGGGTAGAAGTACGAAATTTCTCCTTACTAAAAAAAATTAATAAATAAAAAAGTCGCAATTTTTTTACGCCAAAAATTCTTAAAAAATATAAGGAGTAATTGGTGAAAATTTGGTGAAAATCGGATAAACGGTTCGGCCGCAGCAAATTTTTTAAAATTTCAAACAGACATATATCCGCCATTTTTTCGAAATTCAAAAATCGCCCTCGTTACATTCTTCTTCACCGGCTAAAGAAATTTGTGTTAAAAAAATAAAACCAAGGATTCGGCAGAGAAAGACTGAATATCGAAAGAAACATCAAAATTTCACCCAACGCTGACGTAGACGGGCGGCGAACATCAAACGGAAATTCGCATTTTCGCGTTTCGGACGCCATTTTTATCCGATCTTATAATACTAACGTCGTTGGATTCAGGATTTTTTAACGATTCTGGGCTGTTGACCACTTTTTCAAATTTTGCAAAATTTAAAAATTTTGGCTCAAAATTTTGATTTTGGCGGCAAAAAAAATTTTTTTTTTTTAAATTCCGAATTTTGTACTGTACCACTGAGTACATTCCAATTTGAAAAAATCAAATCGGACCAATTTTAGAAGCGTGAGAACTGCCCAAAATTTCGGTTTTCTCTCTCTCTCGCACACATATCGCTGTCTTTGTCCAAGCTCCAAATCACTTTCACCTTAACACTAACGACGATTTTTATTTCTTTTTTTCTCCTTTTTTCAGAAAAGATAAAAGCCACTGTGTGAATTCACGATAAATGTCCTTTTTTTGTCAGAATTTTTTTAGGGAGTTCTCTTGTATTCCATCTAAATTCTCCTAGATTATTCAGTTGGCTTAGCACAGAGATTTGATTGAACAACAAACATTTCGGATTTACCTTAGAATCTCACAGAAACTGATATTCAACCTGAAAAGTCTTCTTTGCGGTTTTTTTCTCCTCCTCTAGATGTAGGGAAAATTTTGGAAATTGGCGCCCGTTCCGATTGGCCAGGCTGGATTTCTTTAACTTCTTATTTGTAGTGTATTTTTGTATAAAAATTACTTCCCATTTAGTAGAAAATAAAAGGAAACCCTTTCTTTCCTGTAAAAAGGGTTTTTTCTAATGTGATAAAATACATCCCCCCCGGAAGCTAAATGCGAATTATCTTTAGCCGACGTTTTGACCCTCAAAAACTTGAAAATCAGATTACGCTTCCTTTGGGAGAAATAATTTTGGCTTTAAGCATCCCCTTTTCCCCACATAAATTAATTAGAATAGCGGAACATATTGAAAGAGTATTTTTTAACTTCCTCGAAGAGAAGTTATTGTGATACCCTTCTTTCCAGACTTTTTTTGTCCTCTAGATTTTGGGAAAATTTTGAAAATGTTCAGTTTGGCTGGACGAAGATTTTCTTTTTTTCTACCTTGATAATTCAAACAAATCTTTCGTTTGTAGGGAAGAAAAATTACTAAATATTCTTCTTTTGAGGAAGCTATAGACCTTCTAATTTTTTTTAGGAGTTAATCAATAAAAAGTCCTTAAGTTGATTTGTTAAAGTAGCCTCGGAGTTCAACAGGACGGGCCCAACTTGTGAATTGCCTCAGGGCAAAAACTCAAAGTTACTCCTGTCTGTTAATTTTAATTCCCTCCTCCCCTCTTCCCTATAATTTCGTACATATCCGATCGTGCCCGGGAGTTATAAAGAGTATTTTTTAAAGGGTCGATTTAAAACCTAAGTTATTTTCATCACGTCTCCAATATTACCTCAAAACTTACACAGAATGACAAATAACACGAAAAGTCGATAAATTCTAGATTTTTTTTTCAACGCTACTATTTTGATAAACCGGTGAAAATTGAGCGTTTGATCCTCCTTTTAAATTGTTCTGTTAGCTTTTCTGTATACTACTCACTTCAGATTAATTTAACATAACTTAATCCTGTTAAGTATATATGCAGGGTGTTAATTTAGTTTAAGCTTTTAAAATAATTAACTTAAGTAATTTTGTAAAATGGTTCAAAGAGTAATATTCTGAATGCTGATTTATTTAGTGCCTAAGCGGAAAAAAATTTTCAATTGCTTTGGGTAAAGAAAGCCTATTCTGAATTTTCTCAAACGGAGGTTATTGTATGACCCTTCATGTCCGGTTTTTCGGGAGGATCTCTGTTAAGAAAGTACTGGTTTGAAGAGCTTTAACGAAAACTTCCTCAAAGAGAAGTAATAATATAGGTGGGGGAAGTATACCGGTGGGGACGTACAACGGAGGGGGAAGTTTGTGGGAGGGGAAGTATAACGGAGGGGAAGTATCAGGGAGGGGAAGTATAACGGAGAAGGAAGTTTTTTTTTCGAAAAATTTTCCAAGTTAGTTTTTTCGAAAAATTTTCAGGGTTTTGTTTTTTAAATTTGCGCTTTTTTTTCTGAAAAATTTTCTAAGTTCTTTTTTTTAGTTGTACTTGCCTGGCTGCGCGAAGACTTTATTTTTTCTACCTTAATATTCTTTTTCATTTTTAGCCGATTTTTGGCTGAATATTCGGCGTTTCCCTTGGTTATCTTATCCAGAAACATCCTTTTTACCTCCTTTGTCCCCATTTTCTGCGGTATTTTGGCTGGGAAGTTGGTATGAGTGTTTTCCTAGGTCATCCCAATTCGAACAGATTGGGAGTAACGTTCAAGGTCCTGAACAGGTAACACCTATTATCAGTGCTCCTGTTTAACAAGGAATAACTCAAGTTTAAAATCATTTATGAGTGTACAAATTGATCAAGTTTGAACTTTAAAGTGCCCTCTTCCCGAATTTGTCAATAGTTTTTTTATCGGTCGTGTCAGTTTTCCGTTATCAATAAGTTTTTATCGTAACTTTTTTCCCGAAATTATGGAAAACTCGGCGTGTTCGGACCCGGAAGCCTCTGGAGGGGACAGGCATGCGCGATCGGACGGCTCTTCCTCTGGTTTTACAAGTAATGTTTGTTTACAAGATTTATCTGAAATGCTCAACACTATCATATCAAACAAGGTTGACGCTAAACTTTCACAACAATTAATAAAAGAACAACTTGAACTTTCTTCACTTCTCGAAGAGCGTCGTCAATTATTAGACAATTTGAAAGACCTAGCTGAGTCCAATCTGAAGAAGAACGAAATTTTGAAACGTCTCGAGACAAAAATCTTAAGTTCTCAGAACAAACGAAAAAGAGTTAAGCTCATAGTTTTCGGACTCTCTGGATTATATGAGACCTCAGATGTGGTTCCAGCGCTTTCCCAGCACATAGATATCGACTCTGCGGCTGTTGTTGCAGTAAAAAAATTAACTAAAAAACATAATACAGCCATCAATACAAAATGTCCTTACTTACTGGAATTTGCTAATTATAGTGACTCGAGAAAAGTCATGAAAGGGAGTTACGGCTTAAAAAGCACGGGAATTTTCATTCGCCCTGATATACCTTCGAAACAGAGAAAAATAAATCAAAGCATTGCTCAAAAGTGTAAAGAACTTAGAGAGATCGGCATCAAATGTAGACAATTTACCACCGGGGTTAGAATTAAAAATAAGTTTTACCGAAATGCTTCGGATATTCCATCTTTGAGCTACTTTTTGGATCCCCCCCCACTGAATCTGGACTACGTGTCGAAACTACTCAGCCTTTACCGTACCCTAATTGTCAACACCGCCAAGAGACTTCTCCAATCGAAAATAGTCTTAAAGATAAAGTACTCTTTTGGAACGTTCATGGTCTAAAAAACTTTATTGATTCCGGCAGTGAATATTTAGAAGATCATTCGATCCTTGGCTTGATAGAAACGTGGTCCACGGAAGAAAACATTCCCATGACAAAATAAATGAATGACTCTTTCCTCGTTATATCGGCACCAGCACTAAAAGGAATTAGAGGACGACCGTCAGGAAGTTTAACCCTGATTATTCGAAAAGACTGGGATCCACATCTGGTAGAAAAGTCAAGTAGTTATATAATGGCAAAAGTGATGAAAAAATCTGTCAACATGATGATAATTCTAGTGTACAGTAAAGACGCTGCCAGCTTCCCTTGCGTCATAAGAAACATTGAAAGAACATACCAGGAGGCCCAATCTAACCACCCCGAATTCGACTTCGTAATAATGGGAGACTTCAATTGCAGAGTTGGAAGTTTGAACTCCTCCGATGAAGAATTTTTTCTCGGCACCGATTTCAAAAACGTAAGAAGAAGCGAAGACAGTGTCTGCAGCTCTGCAGGAAAGCAACTCCTAGACTTCATGGAAGAAAATGGATTCGTCCTTCTCAACGGAAGATCAGTATCCGATGACCCGGCCCAACACACCTTTATTTCGAGTCGAGGTAAGAGCGTGATTGATTTATTTTGGTGCAGTGTACAATCTATCAACCTATTTAACGATTTGAAAGTCCTTAATGACCGCTCGCTATCGGATCACCTCCCCGTATCAGTTAAAATGAATTTGGCGACACCCATGTCTGAAACTGTTAATTCTGCCCGATTAGAATGTAAAACTCTTAAATGGAAACAAAATAAAATTAGCGAATATAAAAAATGTATGCTTTGGAACCCAAACGTAAGCTTAAAAAATAACTGTAATGACGTAAATCGACTTAGCTCCTTACTGGTAGAATCAATTTCATCTGTTGCAAAAGGTTCGAAGAATCGTTTTATGACTCAATACTCACACCAACGCCAAAACTAGGTGGCCTCATACCGCAGGACGTTAGACACCCTTATCTCGACGGTGATTTGGAGGTCAAAGAGCTAAAAGCAGTCATTTCCAGCTCCAAAAACGGCTCAGCTCCAGGCTTCGATCAGATATCGTACGAGTTCATCAAAAACTTACCTGAAAATTGGTTCTTTTTCATATTCTCCATGTTCAAAAAAATGTTCGAAACCGAGCGCCTCCCCCCAGATTATTCCAAAATAATTATGACAATGTTGTATAAAACAGGTCTAGCCTCGGACCCACTTAATTACCGTGGAATTGCTCTCCTCAACTGTCTCACTAAGCTATTTACCAACTTGATTCGACATAGACTTGAAATCTGGGCTGAAAACAACGGCATTTTTCCTGAGTTTCAAAATGGTTTCCGACGCGGCAGATCATGTGATGACAACATTTTCACCCTCAACACCATAGTGCAGTGCTATTTAAGCAGAGGAAAGCCTGTATACGCGTTATTTATCGACTTTAAACGTGCTTTTGATTCGGTGACCACACCTTATTATGGAGAAAGTTAACGAACTTGGGTGTAAGTGGCAAAATCGTCCGAATTTTGATTCAACTTTACGGGTCAGCAGAATTTCAAGTACGGGCGCAAGGGAAACTTACGAAGCCATTCAATGTATCTGAAGGAGTCCTGCAAGGGGAATCCCTTAGTCCCTGTTTATACTCACTTTTTACAGCCGATTTTGAGGAATTCTTCCGGAACAAGGGAATGAACGGTCTACGTCTCGATAAAAACACCGATATACTCATCTTGGCTTATGCTGACGACATGGTCCTTTTGGCTGACTCTCCCTCGGATCTAAGAAAGAAGTTACGCGTTCTAGAAGAATACTGCGATGCTAATCGCTTAAAAGTAAATTCCGAAAAAACCAAAGTCCTAAAATTCAGCAAAAGCACGGGCAGGAAAAGAAAACTATGCTATTGGTACCAAAATCAAGAACTCGAATCAGTCAACAACTATACTTATTTGGGAATCCCCTTCTCCAACTCAGGACTTTTTCCATCGCTGCAAAACATATGATCTGTAGAGCAAACATGGCGTCTTCATCAGCATTATCAATTCTCAGCCCATGCAAAACCAATTCTTGGGATGCCCAAATGAGAGTGTTTAACTCTCTGGTAAGAAGTGTGCTGATATACAGCATTTCAAACTGGGGTTTTAGATACATTAAAGAGCTGAATCGATTCCAAGCTAACTTTTTGAAAAGGCTGCTCTGTCTAATCCGCTCGACCCCAACTGTCGCCGTTCGTCTCGAAACTAATGTCATCTCGATGTCACATGATGTGCTTAAAGCTGCTCTGGAATGGCTAGGCCGTTTAAGCTTAATGGAAGAAACTAGGCTCCCTAAATTATGCTATCGAGCTCTCCTAAGCAGACACTTAGAGGGGAAAGATGAGCTAAAATTTAACTGGGTGTCTCAGCTAGCAGAGCATCTAATCAACACGGGCTGCTGGAACATGGTTGACCTGCACAATATTGAATCGCTGTCGAGCAAAAAGGTGCGATCGGAGATTTTAATTAAGTCTTCCGAACATTTGAGGGCTCTCGATAAACAAATGCTGTCCGGACTTAGATTTAGTCGCGTCTACGATAATTTCCTGGTCACCGACGAATCTTACTTAAAGAACATAAAAATTCCATTTTCAGTAATCCGAAATTTCGCGCAAGTCAGGCTTAGTGGAAGGAAAATGGGAAAATTCAGAGTGAATGGAGTGAACCGGGTAGTTTCATTCGAAGACCCTTGCTGTTGCTGTGGCGTGGCAAACGATCTTGTACATGTGTTAATAGCTTGTCCCCTATGGACCCAGCAAACTAAGGACCTCTTTCAGATGCCACCTTATGAATCGGCTTCCCCAGAAGAATGTTTGAAGCTCCTCCTAGGAGACCATTCGGCAAAAAATGTCATATCTATCAGTAGGGCAATTAATGCCATATACCTCAACTAGACAAGATTGTAATTTGATTTGTGTTTTATTTTTATAAAGGTATAATTTTCTTTTTTGTAAGTTTAATTTTTTTTTATCTTCTTTCTTTAGTGAAATAAGGAAATTGTGAATTCTAAAGAATTAGTGAATAACGTATGAAATTTAAATCTAAATTGTAATCGAAATCGTGTTAAATGTTACTCCAACCTTCCTTTGTAACCAACATACTGTTGTATACAATTAATAAATAAATAAAATAATTCGAACAGATTGACGCCCATAAATTTACCACTCGTCACGAACGTTCTGAAAAACACTTTTTCTTCCCGAAGATCCCATAAGAGGAAAAACCGGTTTGACAAATTGCTCTCCCAAGTGACATCTTGACTTGCAGTTTATCAAATAAAAACCGTTTTAGGCAAAACTTTTTTTTTTTTGGAGAAATTTTTTTTTCTCAATCTCATTTTAAATCGAGGAATTAGAGGCGAAGAAGTTATGAGTTATGGCTCAAGGGAACGAGTTTAAAGGTTTTTAACATTGTTTAAGCCTTTTGAGAGTTCTAAAGCCAATATAACAAGGAGAACAAAACTAAGGATAATCGAGAAAGTGCCAAAGTTAACTTTTGAAACTTGAAGAAAATAATCATTCTTGAGAATTCAACAGATTTTTGTAGACGCTTGAAGGGAAGTGAGAAGATATGAGCTCTCTTATATCTAAAGCCGCATCAAATAAAAATTTTATGGAAGATCGAATCCTCGAAAGGGGGAGAAACCGTGAGTGGTGGTTTGATCGTAACGAAAGATGGAGTTTCCCCTCCTTCCCACCTGAAATTCAACTTTAACCCTATTTTAGGAAGATGGAGTAAAATTAGTTCGAGATGTGAAACGAGAGACTCTGCCTACCGTGAATAATTCATGGGGATATTATCGCTGAATAATAAACAATAGCGTATTCAGTTTTTTGTAAATTTTTTTCCCTGAAATATTGGCTTTTTGTGGGTAATCATGTTGATTAAAGCTTTTAACCGTGGGTTCAAAGGTGAATGCATGAGTGGAGACTAATATAGACGGAGTACAAGTCTGGTTTATGTCTAGGCCTTTTAGTTAGTTCCTGACCGAGGAGTGCAGCACTTTACGTTGAGATTGATCCACTCTCGGCTCTCTTTCTCATTTTCCTCGTTTCCAGAGCGAAAGGGACTCCTCCCGCCGATCATCCCCCTTATTTCTCACCTATGTACGTGAGGCGAAACCTCAACAACCGCCTCCCTTCTTTTACATGCGGTGATCCGAGTTCTTTTTGATCAAAGTTCTGACCGCCCTTTTGGGAAACTTCGATACTTCAGCTTTTTCGATGAGGCTTCACTTCTTTTATTCCTAAAAAGACGTTTTCTCCGCAAAAAAATTCTTAAACGGTTTCCCATTTACCGGAAGTCTAAGAAATCTACAGAAAATGGATTTCTGGCCGAAAATCGGGGGAAAAGTCTCAAAATTAGGCTCAAAAGTTTCCCTTGTATGCAGAATCGAATTTAACGAACGACGATGTAGTAAAATGTGGGTTTCTGGACCGATGACCATAGAAAACGCCTTAAATTTGGGCTCGAAGGCTCTTTCTACTCCGTAGAAATAAAGAAACTACCAAAAACCGGAGCCCAAAAAACGTAGAAATAATAGTTTCAGGCACAAAACCCTGAAAAAAGTACTGGTTAGAAGAGCTTCCAACGAAAACTTCCTTAAAGAGAAGTAAAAAATATAGGAGGGGAAGTATAACGGAGGGGGATGTATAAGAGGGGAAGTCTCAGGGTGAAAAAAAATTTTTCCAAACAATTTTTTTTTTTTTTTTTTTTTTTTTTTCGAGTTTTTTCCCGAAAAATTTTATATTTTTTTTTCGAAAATTTTTCTAAGTATCAAGTTAGAAATAGTGGGATTTTTGCCCAAGACAGGTCCCTCTCGTAAGGGGTGGAAGTCGGAAATTTCTCCCTACTAAAATAATAATCAATGTTAAAAAATGATTTTTTTACACCAAAAATTCTTTAAAAATATAAGGAGTAATTGGTGAAAATTTGAGAAAATCGGACTAACGGTTCGGCCGCCTCGAATTTTTTAAAATTTCAAACATACGTATCTCCGCCATTTTTTCGAACTTCAAAAATCGCCCTCGTTAGTTTTTTGTTCACCGACAAAAGAAGATTTGGTGAAAATCTGTTGAAAACCGTGGCCGTAAAGTGTTCCGGAAAAAATGCTACGGACGGCCGGCCGGCACCACAGACAAAGTTGAGATCGGTAAAGATCAATATTCGAATTGACCCTCCGGGGTCCCCTCCCCAAAAACCCGCCTTGGAGGGTATCACAATAACTTCTTTAAGGATGTTAAAAAGCCTGAAAATTGAGGTTTTTTTTCCAAAAAACGAGCTACCTGCACGTGAAGTTAAATCTGGCTCATTCCATATTTTGATTGTGTGGAAACATGCTTTCAAAATATAAAACGCGATTTCCTTTTTCGATAAATACTGCGAGGGAGTAATGGTAGTCAGGTTGTAAATTTATTCCAGAAAGGGGGACACTCCTACTGCATTCCTCCGTGTATTACTTAACGCCCGTTACTTAACTCCGAGATCCGCATGCGAAAATATCAACAATTCAATGTTAAACCATCGAATTAAGTTATTCTAATATCCGGTAAACATTTACCTCCAAAAAAATAAGCCTCCTTGAACGTTTTCGCCATTACTTATGCATTTATTCCTCTGTTGGGGAGTCTTGTCAACATTATTCTTTTGATCCTTTCTCATTTTTTTGCACAAAAGCCCTTATCAGCATATCAATATTATCAGTTCAATAATAATAAAAATTTAAGCGTCTTTTGTATCAGTTTTAATCCCCGTCCTTTCTCTTGTGGGCTAATGGATTTTGAGTTTGAATAGACCCGGCAAACTTGATGTAATATGATTTAGCTTAGTTGGTACCCAGCAACAGCTTAACGACTTATTGTTTGCACTTCACCTCCCTGATTTCGGTCTTTTAACCCGCACATAAATCCACCATGAAGTATAAAAGGCATTTATTTTAACTAACTTTTTTTCACGACTCCGCGCTTTTTAAAGCCCTTTATGTGGACCTAATTTCATACCACAATAACTTCCTCTTTATCTTTTTTGTTTGTTTTTGAGAATAAAAAATCATGACAAAAGTCCCTTTTAACCGACCGTTAAGCTCTTCTTTAACTTTTTCTCAGGTGCAAGATAGTAGATAAAACAGAATTTATCGACTTCCCTGGGGACATTAAAAGTAAAGGAATCTTCTATTGGAAATAAAAGGAGTTAAGCTCTTTTTTACATTTTAAATTGGTTATCGGAGCCAAGGCAATTGGCGAGAGCCCCCTCATTATATAGGCTAACACAGTGGAAAATGGGTCATCGGTTTTTGCGTGTTTAAGTTCAGGGAGTTTAAACTTTCTTTAAAAATTTTGTTTAAACTTTTTAGGGATTTTACCAGTTTCATGCCAGTCAATCAAAGAATTCTCGTGATCTGACATGCATGTGCATCACCCTATAAAGGGAGTACATCACGAATCCTCTTTTCGCTAGGTTTTTTTTCTTGAAAACCATGTGTCATAAAGGTTTGAATTCTTATTTTGGTCACGTCCTTGACACATTCAGGTCTGTCAAGATTGCGGTTTTACTTAAAAGTAATAAATTTGAAGGAAAAATTAGGTACTTAAAAAAAATGAGTTCCTGAATTTGCGGTCTGCGATTTCACAATAGGGGCCCGAAAAAAATTTTTTTTTGCCCCTCCAAGATTAAGGAGCGGCTGACAATTATTTTTCCTGTTGTAAATGTGTTTGCGCGATTTCTGGCGGTTTTTTCGCGGCTTCACCGCCTTTTTATACGATTTTAGGAACATTTTTGTCATTAAACCCGATTTGACTGGATTTTTGGGCGGTTTTCTTAGTTTTTGGCTTCACCTCTTTATATGATTTTAGGAACATTTTTTTGTCAATAAACCCAATTTTGACTGGATTTTGGGCGGTTTTCTTAGTTTTTGCGGCTTCCCGTCTTTTTATACGATTTTAGTAACATTTTTTGTAAAACCCAATTTCACTGATTTGGGAGGTTTCATAGTTTTTTGCGGCTTAACCGTCTTTTATACGATTTTAGGAACATTTTTTGTCAATAAACCTAATTTTGACTGGATTTTTGGGCGGTTTTCTTAGTTTTTTGCGGCTTCACCGTCTTTTTATACGATTTTAGGAATTTTTTGTCAATAAACCCAATTTTCACTGGATTTGGGCGGTTTTCTTATTTTTCGCGGCTTCACCGTTATACGATTTTAGACATATTTTGTCAATAAACCCATTTTCACTGGAGTTTTGGGCGGTTTCTTACTTTTTTGCGGCTTCACCGTCTTTTTATACGTTTTAGGAACTTTTTGTCAATAAACCCAATTTTGACTGGATTTGGGCGGTTTTCTTAGTTTTTCGCGGCTTCACTCTTTTTAACGATTTTAGTAACATTTTTTGTCAATAAACCCATTTTGACTGGATTTTTGGCGGTTTTCTAGTTTTTCGCGGCTTCACCGTCTTTTTACGATTTTAGGAACATTTTTTTGTCAATAAACCCAATTTTCACTTGATTTTTGGGCGGTTTTCTTAGTTTTTGTCCGAAAAAACAACTGGAAGCGAGGTTTTCCTCATTTTTCGCCCATGAAACTTTTATTCTCCCCCCCCCCCCCTTATTATTATTATTATTTATTTCTTCGGTTTTAATATTCAGAAAAATCTTTTTCCCAGTTTTTTACCCCTGAAAAAGTTGAAAATTCCGAGGGAAACGGCTGAAAATGGGGCTTAAAACATTTTTCTTGGTCGGGGAATTAGACATCTTGTAAAATGTGGGTTTCTGGGCCGAAAATCTGAAGAAAACGCCTTGAAATCGGGTTACAGGTTTCTCTTTGCCGCTTGGTTTTCTTCGATTTTGGTGGTTTTCTTCAATATTTTTAGACAAAATAAAACCCTTGTCTCTGAATTTTTGGATATCCTTGATTTTTTATCTCTCTTTAATGCATTTACTGGTATTTTTCTGCTGAGAGATCTATTTGACTTTAGCTTGTCCGAAACTGTGCATCCCTAAAAAATGGTTCTATAATCATCATTTGATAAGCCATGATCGTTTTTCGTTTAAAAACCCAATTAAATTTTGTAAAAGTGGTGATCTCGCCTATCCGTTTTTGAACGTAAAAAATGTAATTAGTGTTGTTGTCCTAAGCTGTAAACTGGGGGTGGAATTGGTTGTAAAAAGAGAGGGGATGAAACTCCCAACCCTCTCAGACGTGAACCTTCAGTCTATTCGCGGTCGTTCAAGTGCTCTGTGTGAAATTTTCGTTTAAAAAATGTGTCGACGACCCTAATTTTTTTAAATTTTAATATGGGTAATTTTTTATAAGGTTTCGATATGCACAAGGTGAACGTCAACATAAAAATAATCCATCCGAAAAAGATGAAAAGACTTCATATAAAAGTGATCGTGAGATCTTCCAAAGAGGGGGACGTCGAAAAAAATTTTCTGTCGATCTCACCAAAGGGAAACCCATTGAAAACCCTGAGAAATTATCTTTAACATGAATTTAGATAACCATAGATTAAACGTCAATTTAAATTCTGTTTAGAAAATTTAATTATGTAGAAAATTGTGCGATTCCTGATATATCAAAATTAAGAAAAAAAACTCATCGAAGAAATCGAATTAGAAGAATGGATAAGTGGTAAAAAGTTAGTCTCAAACACTACAATCACGCCTTCTCATTGAAATATTTTCTCAACTTTTTAATCGCACGCAAACTTCCACTTTGTCACTGCATCTCGCTTATCACTCCGGGTTAAAAAAAAACTTTTTAGCGCACTCGTTAATTTTCCGGGGTAACAAAGCTTTTTACGACCTCGTTTTTATTACGTTCTTTACGATATTTACCTTCATTTTGAAAAACTCTTTTCCTGAAGCCGCGTACTTCCCCCTTCCTTAAAATATCGCCAACCCTTAAATGATCGGGAGGAAATCACGAAAAAACCTTTGACCTTTTATTATGTCTATTTCAAATACAGCTTACTTCAACAAATCGATTAAACCCGAACAAATATTTAACCACTAAACTCTTTTAATAGATGGTTTAAAAAAAATGAAGAGTCAAGATTTTTCCTTGTTTATCTTCCTTTTTTATCTAGGAAATTAATTTTTTTTCTCCCAACTTTCTAATAAAATTTTACTTCCTTAAAGTATTGTGATACCCTGGGTTTTGGGAAGGGTCAATTCGAATATTGATCTTTACCGATCTCAACTTTGTCTGTGGTGCCGGCCGTCCGTAGCATTTTTTTCCGGAACACTTTACGGCCACAGTTTTCATCCGATTTTCACAAATTTCTTTAGCCGGTGAAGAAGAAACTAACGAGGGCGATTTTTGAATTTCAAAAAATGGCGAGATACTAGTCTGTTTGAAATTTTAAAAAATTCGCTGCGGCCGAACGTTGGTCCGATTTTCACCAAATTTTCACCAATTACTCCTTATATTTTTGACGAATTTTGGTGTAAAAAATTGCCTTTTTTAATTATTATTTTTTTTTAGTAGGGAGAAATTTCATACTTCTACCCTTTACGAGAGGCACATCCCTAGGCCAAAGAGCCCATTATTTCTACCTTGACACTTAAAATTTTAAAAAAAAAAAAAAAAAAAAAAAAAAAAAAAAAAAAAAAAAAACTTCCCCTCCGTTATACTTCCCTCCCTTATACTTCCCCCTTCGTTATACTTCCCCGTTATACTCCCCTCCGTTATACTTCCCCCGTTGTACTCCCCCGTTATACTTCCCCCTCCTATATTGTTACTTCTCTAAGGAAGTTTTCGTTGGAAGCTCTTCAAACCAGTACTTTTAATTCGTTCGTTTGAAGCGTTCGTATTTTTAACTATTTTTTGAGAAAATTTGATTGCCCTTTTTAGCTTCGAGGACAACCTTGTTAAAGATTATGATAAAAATAAGGTATAAATCACATATATCCCAGGGTAAAAGGTTGGCTATACGGTTTTCTTGTGATCTATGACCTTTTGCCCCTGAAAGAGGTTTAAACGCCTTTAAAAATGTCGCAATAAATACACCGTGGGAAAGTCCACTTGCATTATTAAAAATTAGAGTTTTCCTCTCAAAGAAAATTTTTAAACATTTTTAAATGGACATTTTTTTCTCTTCTTTTTCTTTACTCAATTGGTATTCGCAGCCTATTCTCTCATTAGTCTTAGCCTGTATTCAACCCCTGGCACACTTCTATTCAGTCGAGAAAGTAATATATTTTTTCACGTCAAAATAAAAGTACATTTTTTGTTTTAAATCGACCTAATCTAGATTTCGATTTTTGATTAGAATCCCCGTTGAGAAAAACGTTTTTCTTTATATGTTTTGGTGGAACGTAGATGAGACACCATTTGTTGAGGTTAGTTTACCGATTTTCAGTTTCTATTTCTGAAAGTACTTAAATTACAACAATAAGATTGTTTTGTCCAAACTCCAATAAACCATCTGTCGATACTTGATTTTTATTAGTTTCTCGATTGAAAATTCTAAGAACGGACGTCTTGGGTTCAATATAAAGTTACTTTGACTGTCCATTATCATGTTTTTTCTTCTTTTAAATCACATTCTTTCCTCCTCAGAAAAATCCTATTATATCATCTGCAATATCGAAATCACCTGATTTTTAGGTTTTTTTCGGTTTTGCGGAAGCCCTTTTTTTGGTTTTTTCGGATTTCGTCGGAAAAACCCTTTTTCTCATTTAGAAGAACCCCCATATTTTGACATGCAGACCACTTTTTTTTTCTAAATTTATTTTGCCCTTCAGGTTATAGTTCAGACTATATCTGCCTACCACGAGCTATCGATTTAATAAAATGGCAAGGTGACATCATTTTAAGACGTCAGCAAACGAAATTTTGGCCAACGCAGCTTTTTCTAATGATAAAATTTCAATACAATTTTTATCCCTTGCGATTTCGTCCAAAAAGTTATTTTTTGGCCTTTTTCCCAATTTAAAAAACCCTTATTACCATATTTGTGACTGTTTTTCTCGATCTTCTGGTCAAAAACACCCTTTTAGCCGGTTTTTTCAGTTTATCAGCAAAAACCTCTTTTTCTAAGTTATTCATCCAATTTTTCTATTTTTTGCCTTTTGCCCAATTTTATGGACTTAGCTCAATTTTTTGCCGAAAAACCCCCATTTTTACCATATTTGTGACGGTTTTTCTCGATCTTTGGTCAAAAACACCCTTTTAGCCGGTTTTTTCAGTTTATCAGCAAAGAAAACCTCTTTTTCTAAGTTTTCATCCTTTGGCCCTTTTTTCTGTTATTTTTTGACCAAAAACCCCTTTTACCATATTTGTGACGTTTTTCTCGATCTTCTGGTCAAAAACACCATCTTAGCCGGTTTTTTTCAGTTTATCAGCAAAGAAAACCTCTTTTTCTAAGTTTTCATCCATATTTTTTGGCCTTTTGCCCAATTTTATGGACTTAGCTCAATTTTTTGACCGAAAAAAACCATTTTTACCATATTTGTGACGGTTTTCTCGATCTTCTAGTCAAAATACACCCATTTTAGCCGGTTTTTTAGTTTATCAGCAAAGAAAACCTCTTTTTCTAAGTTTTTCATCAATTTCGTCAAAAAAAAAGCCTTTTTTTCCGTTATTTTTTGGCCTTTTGCGCAATTTTATGGACTTAGCTCAATTTTTTGGCCGAAAAAAACCCTTTTTACCATATTTGTGACTGTTTTTCTCGATCTTCTGGTCAAAAAACCCCATTTTAGCGTTTTTTTCAGTTTATCAGCAAAGAAACCTCTTCATCCATCACTTTTTTTACCGCGTTTTTTGGTTTTGACCAAAAATCCCTTTCACAATATTTTCTTGTTTAATTTTTTATTTATAAGCCAATGTTTAAAAAATTCCTCTTGCTAATTATTCGTGTTCCTTTCTATAGAGCCTCTTAAGATTCTATAGGGTAGAAAAGTCTTAATAAAATTACAAGTTTTTTAGTGTCCTAATGAACTAAAGACTTTTGATTGCTTGAGAGCCCTTTTTTTCTATTTTAAGATTCACCTTGTTCATCGAAACCTTCTTTTTAAAATCTTGATTGAAATAACCGATTTAGACCCCGGCTAAAGATGGCGAAAAGATTAAACGCGAATACGAGCGTCGTCGCTTTACTTCAGGGAATTTGCTCGGGGGCTATTTCAAAAGACGTCCTTCAGCAGGTTCTTAGCCCTTTTAAAAATGGAGTTAAACAAAATTGCTCCTGCGTTTTACATATTGGACTTCTTCAGGTTCGTTACTATTATTTGTTAAATCAATTCTTGATTTGCGTGTATGCGTACGATCAATACATTTATCCCCTTTCAACCTCAACTTTGAAAGAAAGTAAAATGCACCAATTAAATTTTAAAGAAAAGTCTAGTTTTTTTTGGCTTAAATAGGCCGAAGCGTCGAGGCTTTTTTGGGCCCTTTTGTCCTTTTACCTTCATTTCACCAGCGTTCCCTTCAAAGGAGCCCAATAGATAAGAAAAATCCGAAAGGCCTTTTTAAAAAACATTTTTGTTTCAAACCTTCATATCCTGACGGTGTTGCGGAAGTGTATAACCCTTTTTTCTCTTTGTAGTCCGTATCTGGGGATGGAGAATCTTGCAATTCCCGCCTTCGGTGAAAATAAATTGGGCGAATTCCGAAGGGAAACTTGCGGTCATTTAGGATCTCTTCCTAGGAACTTGGTATTCTGAATTCCCCAACTCTTATTGGAGAACAGAGAACAATTATTATTAAAGAAATGCTTCTGTGAATCTCGTAAATTACTCAAATTTTCGACAGGTTTTACGCACACGCAAAAAAGAGATACGACAACAAAGCATTGCATGCGCTTCCCTAATTCTGAAGCCTTATATTAAACTATTTGATTTATAATTCGACCCTCCTCTTCGTTTTAAGCCACAAATAAAAAAGAGAATAATAAAAAATAAATTTCAAACTTTATATACTCATAATTTTTTTTTTACAGATAATTGTTTTTAAATGTGCATTATGTAATAAATTAATACAATCGTATCTCTCTCCAAATCGTAGATATAAATTAACCGTGGGGTATGATTTCAATTAAGTGTAAAATAGGGTCCCGTAGGTGCTTTTGGATTGAAATATTAAAGGTAAATCATTCAAAAATTCCATTTTCGTCGAGCGCACGTATGAACTGTTTTTAGGCGTTGTGTACAGTGTTTTGAACGAAAAACCTTATTTTTAACGGGTTTTCCTTGCTTTTTCGTACAAATACTTTTTTCTGGTGTTTACCTGGTTTTTTGACCAAAACCCCTTTTTCTGGGGTTTCTGGGGTCCTTTCTCCAAATTTTGAAGAGAGTTGTTTGAAACAGATTTTTCCGTCGATTTTATAGCAACGAGATCCGATTTTTGGCGTTTTCCTCACTCGTCTAAGTTCCCCCATTTATTCGATTTTTTTGGCTGGGGTTTTTGGCTTCCCCGTTGCTTAAAACTGATTTTTTGGCATATCGTAAAGTATTTTGACCCAAAACCTACTTTTTTAACGAATTTATCCTTGCTCTTTCAGTAAAAAAAAATTAGGTTTCTTTGGTCTTTTGACAAAAAACTCGATTTTAGGCGTTTTCCTCGTTTTTCGGCCCCAATTTACCCTTTTTTCTTGGTATTTTGCAATCTTTTTTCACCCCTATTTGCTGGAGTCCTTGTTTAACAGTTTCACTCAATTTTCGAGTGTTTTCTCAGTTTTTTGGCCGAAAAACACCGTGTTTTTTGTGTTTTTTGGTCGAGAAATCCCTTTTTTTGCGACCCCCATTTTCTAAGCCATCCGTTTTTCAGCATTTTGTCCCCTGCATTTTCGAGTGTTTTCTCAGTTTTTTGGCCGAAAAACACGTGTTTTTGTGTTTTTTGGTCGAGGAATCCCGTTTTTTGCGACCCCCATTTTCTAAGCCATCCGTTTTTCAGCATTTTGTCCCCTGCATTTTCGAGTGTTTTCTCAGTTTTTTGGCCGAAAAACACTGTGTTTTTGGTCGAGAAATCCCGTTTTTTCGCGACCCCCATTTTCTAAGCCACCCGTTTTGCAGCATTTTGTCCCTAAACTTTTTTTTGTGTCAGGTTTTCCAAAGTTTGTCAATTTTATGGTTAAAAACCCCGATTTTCATCCCTTTTTAGCATTTTTTAAAGTATACCCGTTTAAACGATTCAATTCTGACGATTCAACTCATCAACTCCTCAAACAAAATTTACGTTTTCGGCCTTTCCCCTTTCATGTTCCCTTTTCAGTTAATTATTCAAATCCAATTATCGTTTCTAGAATTTACTTTTGTTTCATATTCCTTGACAAAATAAGCTTAGAATTTGTGGGCTTTTATTTTCGGCCGCATTGAGTGCCCTCACGCTGAGACGTTTATAAAGCTTTTACACGTCTTATGTAAAACCGATATTTTGATTAAATATAATAATCATTAAGTTTTGTAGATTTGTGAAAACTAATATTGTTTAGATTACGTTCTATCTTGCGTGTTTGGGTATCATCAGTTGAGAACGTAAACGTCCTTTTATCGATAGAATCGTCTCTTTTTCTACTCTCAATTTCATATTTATTTTTACAAGCCAATTTAATAAATAGATCATATAAGCGATTTTGCGATAATCTCTCAGAATAATTAGTCAGACTTGTCTTAATGAGGATCAAATAACCAATTTGTATCCTTTTACATCGACCTAGTTTTCTTTTAACTTAAATTTTTATTTTTTTCTTTCAGGAATTCGCCACATTAACAAAAGAGCTAAACCAAGCGAGGGAGCAGTTGATAGAAAGAGACGAGGAAATCCAAGAACTGAAAGCCGAGAGGAACAATACAAGGGTGAGAAAGACTTTTTTAACCCCTTTTATTTTATTCAGTACAAAAATTAAACGACGTTTAAAAGCAATCTTCTTTTTATCCTTTTTTATCTTTTTCAATTTGCTATTTCATTTTATATTATGTTTATAATATGTCACGTTTTAATTTGTTTGAAATGTGAAATGTTTAAATTGTGAAAATAGTTTTGCTTACCCACTCTAATTATTGATTGTCCTCCGACATTTTGGGCCTTTTTCATATCCTCAACGTAATTTTAATCAACAAAAATTAGTTTTTAAAAATATAAAACCCCGTAAAATATTTCCTTTTTTTAATTTGACGGGATTTTACATCCACGGTTTTTTTTGTCTCTTTTGTGGGTGTGGCTCTGTAAATTAATTTACCCGAATTACAACGGTTTATTTCTCGAGACCGCGAAATCACGTTTTTTTTAATGATAAACAAGTTTTGAACGGAAATTTTGTTTTTTCAGATTTGTCCACCTTAATTTAGGAAAAGATTTATATGAAATTTGCATTTCTGGTCCTGTTTCGACTTGTTGATTGCGAAAAAGACGAGAAATACCCTTTTTAGGAGTTTATTTTGACATTTTCCGCTTTTTTATGAACATGGCAAACATTTTATGGTCGTTTTATAGCCAAATATCATCTTTTTCAACTGATTTTCCGAAGTTGTTTCCTAATTTTTTCGTTCCACCGGACTTTCCTCGTTTTTAACCTCCTTAAAAAAGTTATTGTGATACCCTCCACGTCGGGTTTTTGGGGGAGGGTCTTCCAGACCCGGAGGGTCAAATCGAATATTGCTCTTTACCGATCTGTCTGTGGTGCCGGCCGGCCGTCCTTAGCATTTTTTTCCGGAACACTTAACGGCCACAGTTTTCAACGGATTTTCACCAAATTTCTCACTTTCTTTTGCCGGCGAACAAGAATGTAACTAGGGCGATTTCTGAATTTCGGAAAAATGGCGGAGTTATGACTGCTTGAAATTTTAAAAAGCCGAACCGTTGCGTTGGTTCGATTTTCACCAAATTTTCACCAATTACTCCATATATTTTTTAAGAATTTTGGGTGTATAAAAAATTTTTATTTTTTTTTACATTAATTATCATTTTAGGGGAGAAATTCCATACTTCCACCCCTAACGAGAGGGACCTCTCTTTGGCAAAAATCCCATTATTTCTACCTTGACACTTAAAAAATTTTCGAAAAAAAGAGCTTAACAAATTTTTCGGAAAAAAAAGCGCAAAAAAAGAAAACTCGGACAATTTTTCGAAAAACAAAAGCAAAGAATTTTTGGGAAACAAAAGCTCGGAAAATTTAAAAAAAAAACTCGGAAAATAAAAAAAAAAAATAAAAAAACTTGGAAAATTTTCGAAAAAAATAAAAAATACTTCCCTCCGTTATACTTCGCCCCCCTTATCTTTCCCCTACTTCTCCTCCCTTATACTTCCCCCTACTGTGTACTCCCCCTCCTTACTTCCCCTCCTATATTTATCTCTAAGGAAGTTTTCGTTGGAAGCTCTTCAAAAAGTACTTTTTTGGCCTAGATAACCTCTTTAAAAGAGTTTTTTTTCGCTGTTTTTTACTTCTTTCCGGATTTTTGGCCGCTTTCGCTCTTCCAGGCTGAAACCTTTACGAATATTCATGGGAGCTTTTTTTTCTACCACGTATTTTAATATCAAAAAAAGAATTTAATCTCGCGATATCGAATTATAATAAATAATACACAAGTATTCCGAGATGGCCTCGGGAAAACTACCCATTTAAGAAGAGATATTGAGCAGTCGGGGCGATTTTTGCAAACTAAAAAAAATGTTTTCCTATTAAAAAACTTTATTATTAGCGTGTTTTTTGATAAACGTATTGTTCTATGATGAAATATTCTCCTTAATAACAGAGAGACCACCCTTGGGTTAATTAATAAATCCTTTAGCGATTTAAAAGCGGGGTTCTTAGACTTGAAATTAACAAACTCTAAATGGAAGCCTTTTAAGAAGAAACGATTACCCCCGATGGGTATAATTCGAATTCTCAGATTCAAGATATTAATTTTTATCTTTTCCCCGTTTAAATTGACATAAAGTTTTTGATTGATATTTCTTTTTAAATTCAAAATGGACAGAATTTGTTGATAAACAGATTGACCTTTGGGGTCGGGGATAACTTTCTTTATCAAAATATTAATGTTTTGATATACGTAGGATGGAATGCACGTATAACCAGCGTTAATAATGCGGATCAAATATTATTTCAGTTGCTCCTCGAACATTTGGAATGTCGTTTCACGGCACGAAAGATCGTTGAGGATGACGGTGGCGAAACGGCAGCAAACGTCTCAGTCTGTCGTCTCCAGCGAAGTCGAGGTTTTAAAGGCTTTAAAAAGTCTTTTCGAACATCACAAAGCTCTCGACGAGAAGGTAATTTGTCAACCTTACTTCTTTTTCTTTTAATTCGATTTCGGTTGATTTTTACCTTTTTTTTGCCCTGAAGTTGGGAATTCAAGTCGTGAACGGTGTTAGTTGATTAAATTAGGTCGGCCATTGGGGTGCAATAACCAAGTTAAGTCGGTGAGAATTACAATCCTTCTCTTCCGCCGAAGGAGACAATAACTTGCGTCCCAACGGCCTCTCGCCCTTATTCAATCACCCAGAGATTCTGGACACCCAAGTTAATTAAAATCATAATTATCCTATTTTAACCCTACATACCCTTAGGATTTAATCAACTTCATTATACAAAGAAAATGTTAACTAATTTAGTTGATGGAGGTAAAAATGTCAAGTCATCACTCTTTGATCCTCCCCAATTAATGGTTTCTTAAGGGGATATGAGGGTTTAAGTTGGTTGCTTTGTACATATTTCGTTGTGAGCGGTTTTCGGTTTTTCCCTTCTATCTTGGAACCGTGCTCAAAACGAAAAAACGTCCTAAGTAAAAGTTGTAGCTACGGAAATTACTAGATAAAATCTTATTGGTTTTTTCCGTCAGAGCATATTTTAGGAGATATGAAGGTTTTAAGTTTTCAGACAGGCTGTAGGATTATTAGTTTAACCTCATAACTCCTTAATATTGCTTACGCAAAAAAAATAAAGAAATTTTTGTAGGAAATTTGTACCTACAACTTTTACTTAGGACATTTTTTCGTTTTGAGCGACGGTTTCCGAGATAAAGGGAAAAACCGAAAACCGTTGGTCACAACGAAAAATTTGCAAAGCAACTCACTTAAGAATCTCATATCTCCTTAAGTATTGCTCTGCAAAAAACCAATGAAGTTTTTTTGTAGGGAATTTCCGTAGCTACGACTTTTACTTAAAACGTTTTTTTTCGTTTGAGCGACGGTTTCGAGATAGAAGGGAAAAACGAAAACCGTTGTTAACAACGAAAAATTTGCAAAGCAACCAACTTAAATACTTCCATATCTCCTAAAGTATTGCTCTGACGGAAAAAAATAAAATATTTTATGTAGTAAATTTTAGTACCTACAACTTTTACTTAGACATTTTTTCGTTTGAGCGACGGTTTTCGATAGAAGGGAAAAACCGAAAACCGTTGTTAACAACGAAAAATTTGCAAAGCAACTCACTTAAAAACCATACCTCCTTAAGGGAACCTCCCTTTTTCAGTATTTTCTTAGATTTAAAACAAAAATCCTCTCCTATATGAAAGACTTGCCTCCAGGAGAAAGATTAGGAAAACGTGACCCTCTTCTCATAAGTTGACAACAGATGTTTTCAGCAACTTTTCACATTCCCCAGTCTTCAGAATTTTCAACTTTTTTTAGGTACGTGAAAGACTGAGGGTAGCGCTTGAAAGGAATTCATCTTTAGAAGAAGAACTAGCTAATACTAAAGAAGAGGTTTGTTCATTATTTATTGTTTTATTACTAATTTTATTTTCAGCTTCAACAGTACAAATTAGGCAATATTCCATCAGGCGGTGAAGAATTAAAACCACCTGTTGAAAATGGTTCCCAAGAAAATAGCGAGCATAATCAAAATAATTCAGACTTCTAAAGCTATTCAAGTAAGTTTAAATCATAATTTTTTTAAATAAAAATTAATGTCCCTTTTGAATGCAAAATTTTCTTATAAATTTCCTAAAGCTTTTTTAAGAAGAAAATCCTGAAATTTCCTGCACTTTAGTAGAGTATGGAAAGTAGCGAACTTAAGCATGTAAAAAAGCTTAAGTTTTTTATCTTAAATTTTTTTTGCGTTTTTTGTGTGTTGATGTTGTATTGTGTTGAAAACAGCCGGTGTCGAATGGTTCAATCGAAACGGAAACAGAAAAACCAAAATCGCAGAACAACAAGTGCAGAGTGAAAAACAGGTAAAGAAAGGAGCAATAAAAAATAATAACTAAAATCATCGCACGTTCACTTGCTTTAAATAACTAATTTATTATTGATCGGGTATTGAATGTAAGTAATTAATTTTAAAATGAGAATGCATGCTGACCTTTCATGCCTTATGGACTGTAGATTGCATTGGTTGTATTTTTTCTTCCATTTTTTCCCTAGTCATTAGGAAACCTTCTCTTCCGGACTATGCCCTACTTTTGTCTCATTGGGCAGCATCGGCTTATGCAGAGTCATTCTAGGGGTGGATGGAAGCTCCAGTGTAGCAATAACATGGGCAAAAGACCTCGTAAAACGCTTTTTATTTCTGGTGAAAATGCACCAAAATTTCTTGGTGTAAGTGGGGTTATCTTAGTGAAAACCGCCAAAAATGCAGTTTTTATGGTCTAAAGATAGTGGGAAAAAGTCTTTTAAGGGTTATATGGCTGAAAAACACCAGAAAAATGCAGTAAAACTGGTGTTTTCAGGTCAAAAGATGTGAAAAATGCCAAATAAGGCTTTTTTTTTTAAACTTTCTTCTCGCCTTTATTGTCCTTGGCTCGTCCGCATAGAAACCCTAAAAAGGATGGGTGTTTTATAGGGGTGCTCTGAGGATCCAATAAATTTACTGCGTTTTTCAACCTCACGGTTTTTTCAAGTTTGATTTTTTCTGAGCTTTTTACAGTTTTGCAATTTATGCCAGTCAAATTCATCAGGTCTAAAGATGTGAAAGTCTAATAAGGGTTTTTATGGCTGAAAAACACCAGAAAATGCAGTAAAACTGGTTTTTCGGTCAAAAGATGTGAAAATGCCAAATAAGGCTTTTTTAAAAACTTTCTTCTCTTGATCTTCCTGTATTGTCCTTGGCTTCGTCCATAGAAACCCTAAAAAGGATGGCGGTTTTTTTTAGGGGGCTCTGAGGATCACA
>JACGAQ010001877.1:0-50031 GCA_014119065.1 Orius insidiosus | reverse complement strand
TACTCAACCTTGTTTTCCACATCGTTTTACGAAGAATTTAGGCCGTTTTAGGACGTACGATTTTTCAACTTAAAATATATTTTTAACTTTTACCTGAGAGTATACTGTAAGACACAGTTCCGTTTTCCATAGCATCCATATCTGTTCCGATGATTGTGGCGACTTTCGTTCCTATGGGAGACGTGCTGTAGATTCTTGTTTCCAAAACGTCTACGCTGAATTCGGGCATGTGGTCGTTTACGTCGGTGATATTGATTTGAATTCTGGCAAAGTCCCTTCTCGTCGGCGTTCCACCGTCGCTCAGGACCGTAAGCACATGGAATGCCATCGATTCTCTGAAAATATGAGAGCGCATTTTTCTTAGATTGAAAATAAGGAAATATTTTGATATCGCAGACGGTAAGGGAAAACGTCTATAAAACTTGACTTGATTACCTGTCCAGTGCTCCTGAGACGCTCAACGCGCCCGTTTCGTAATTTAACGTAAACAATTTCATTGACTCTTCGCTCTGACTGTTGAAAATGCTAAAAATGAATTTTGAGCTGAAGTCGGCGTCTGAAGCGTTCAGCTGAAGGATCACCGTCCCCTTTGGGGTGCACTCGCAAACCTCCAGGAAGTATTCGCTCGACGAAAATTTTGGCGAGTGTTCATTCACATCAAGAATATTAATAAAAAGCTGAAGAAGAAAAAAAAGTTAAACGTTTGCGTCAGGAACTGGCCCCAAAAAGGGGGCTAACATTTGGAAATTTTTTTACCCTTGTGTATGCTGTATGTACACCATCAGTTACACTCAAAGTCAGATTGAAATTACTTTGAGATTCTTTATCCAATGTTTTCGCAATAACAACGTTGCCTTTGTCCCTTCCGATGGCGAAATAATTCAATTCATTTCCAGCTAAAAAATTATTAAAAATCATTGAATTCTTTAATTTTTATTACCTGATATGTTATAGTATAAAGTATGACTATCTGAATCGGTGGCTTGAGCCAAACAGACCAAATATCCAATATCGTCAGATTCCATAAGCACGACGGTCTGATCGGCGACTTTGAAAACCGGAGAGTGGGTTGAAGACGACGGAATACCGACGACTTTGATGTGACCCGCGACGTCGAGTTTCTTTTCGTTTTTCCATTATCCGAAGCCATTACCTGGAGGCGAAAATTAATTTCGATGAAATTCGGATATAGTAAAATACCTTCAAATTATAGAGATGTCCTCTAAGAAGAGGTTTCTGAGCGTAAATCATTCCGGTGGTTGGGTTTATCGCAAACCTTCCTCGACCTTTCCCTGCGTTCATGCTAAAGTTAAGGACGCCGTTGCTGCCAACGTCTTTGTCAGAAGCGATAACCTGTTAAGTAGATCCCAACGTTTACCGTAATAATAAAAGAAACTTTTCAATTACCCTAAAGAGTTCAACACCGTGGCCTGGATGTTCTGGGAAGTTTTCCCAAGTTCCGAACACCTCATCAGTGCCGGTTCCTCTTCGAAACTGTCATCATCCTAATAAAACAGTTTGATAAAATAAAAGACATCATTTTTTCCTTCATTGATTTCTCAGTAGTTGGGCTATATCGAGTACAAAAGGAAATAATAAAGTCTTCAACTTTTATTTGGTTCCAATCATTCTGAAGTGGAGAAATAATTTTGAAGGCTATTACCTGGTTAAAAAGAGCGCCTGAGAATTTGACTTCGGGAACCGTCACTTGGTAATGAGATTGATCGAATTCCGGATCATTATCGTTCACGTCTTTTACTTTAATAATTACTTTCACAGTTGACGAAAGCTTTGGCTCGACATCGTCTTTTATTTCAACCTAATAAATAAAACATCAGAACAAATTGAATGAAAATAAAATAAATTTTTACCGACCTCTAGAACGTGTTCGTCTTTGTCTTCTCTATCGAACTTAATTCCCGTTGTTTTAATCAGCCCTAAAAACGTAAAATTGCAAATAGGTTTTCGATTAAAGAATCAGATACCTGATGTTTGGTTAATGCTGAAGTGGCCGATAGGATTTCCATTTTTAATGGAATAGGAAAGGGTCGATTTCTTTAAATCCCCATCGGTTCCAAGTATTTGGATTACGCTGACCACTTCGCTCGATTCTTCTGCTACCCACGCTTCATAAATCGGTTTCACACTTAGCGGTATATTATCGTTCACGTCAATCACTTCAATATAAACCTAAATAAGGGGTATTACAAAAATTAAAATTTTATAATTCATTTTACATGTAGCAGAGAATGAAGAGGAACCACACCATTATCTTCACACACAACTGTGAGCCAATAAGAATGTTTTGTTTCAGCGTCCAAGATTCTTTTAGTCCGGATTTCACCTGTGAAAAAAAAGAGTGATTTTTAAAAAATATTTTATGATAGTGCCAACTGGAATGGAAGGAAAATAGATTGCAAAGGCTCCAACTTTCAGTGAACCGGCCATCTCAATCAAATTTAGCATGGGAAAGCAGTTTCTGAGAAATGGGTTGGATGCCATCAAACTACCTAAATTAGAACGCTTAGAAAGGAACCCTCAATACTCTAAACTCTCAACGCCCCTTTACTCATGATATTGGATTCCTGATAATTTATGGATAAATTATTAAGAGTTTTTTAATTTTAGAAACTAGAACATTCAACAATGAATTTTAGAAAAAGAGCACCTTACTCATCTCGATTTCATGGGAATATTCTTTTCAACTTTGGATTGCTAGATGAAACCTATTTTGAAAAAAAGAAGAAAAAGAACAACTTTTTTATTTAATGCTTTTTCTGGTTGTGAGTTTTCTTTTCGATCAAGTACGTTTTTAAACATGGAAGGGGGACGTCCCATTCGTTATTGTGTGCCGCCTCAAGAACCTGAAAAGACGTAGGTATTGAAAGACGTCAAAGTTGGAAAGGAGTTTAGGAAGGCAATCTACTCTTTATACAAGATTCAGACGAATACATTGTAGAAACAGCTTCTCAGCCGTAATTGGCGAAATTAAAGAAAAGTCGAGATTAAAGAAATGAGGCCGAACTCGAACTTTTCTCACATCCTTCTATAAGTTAACTCTTGAAATGTTAGAAAAAGCTTTTATGTTTTTTCTCATTTAAACTCCGGCTTAGGCAGTAAAGCAAATTTTTCCTTGGACGAGGATTTTTTATTAAGCCCTCTCTTAACTTCTGTCTTTCTAATTTCTTACATTAATTCCTGCTTGTTTTATTTCGCTTTCAAATACTGAGTGAATTAAAAGTAAATTAAAAGTTTGTTCTAGCGTGGGGACTAACAAATCAAGTTTGCAAGATCTTCTTTTGCTCTGCAAGTTTCATTTTGTTTGAACGTTAAATCTAGTTTATCTGTGAGCTATTTTTTCCCTATAGGCCCAATTTCCGCCTAAAAGTCATTGATTAGCGGTAATCTGATTAAACTCGAAATCGGAATGGATTCACCGCTGTTTAGGTTTTTTTTTTTTCAATTGACGTTGGTCTATTATTAGCTCATAAATCATGTAAAATTTATAAATCATGCCATTGTTTTTGAATTATCCCTTCAGATACTGGTAAATAATAAAAACTCTTTTTCCCAAAAGATTTTGCGGGTTTTATGTTTTAAAATTAATATTCCTTAAGAAAAGAGGACTGCAACATGGAAATTATTCCGTTCTCCCTCATGACATGTTTTTCAAATAAGCTAGAACTCTTAATTTTTTACATTGAGGGAATAGAGAGAAAACTAAAGACAGTTTTTATTTTATTTTTATAATAGGATGTCTAAGAATGTAAAGAAAATTAAATAAATAAACAAGCAGCAAATTAAATTAAGAATGTAAATTATTTATAGAAATAGATATTATTTAAATAAACGATGAATGAACCAGAGCGGATTTTTGTTTGAATGGATCTAAATCCTGTCATCAGAATAATTGAGGTTGATTTGAATGGGGATGTACTGTAGGTACCAACTAACAATCCGAGGATTAGTACTTAAGGGATTAGACAGATTAGGTGGAACATTTGTCACAAGTATCTGGGTTTCGGGTAAGTTGCTAGAGGATTATTTCGATTAGACATTTAATTGTAAGTCGGACGTAAATTAGTTATTGAAATTTCGAACAAGAAAAACAAAAATACCCATTTTGATACATATTTATGAATTTTCAGTTGTTGAGTAAAATATAGGAACTTTCTGTCGACGAGGCGAAGCAATGAACTGGCTAAACATTACTCTTGGTTAACGGATCTCGGTTTATTTCAATTAGCAATTCAAATTATTCCGATCCCTATAGGCTATAAAATCCTCAATTTTGATTCTCTTTTTTTTTAGGGTGAAACTAATAATAATAATAAATAAAATGTAATAGCTAATTCTGCTGTATTAAAGCTGCATCAATTGGACCAGAAATGTAACGGCGAGCGAGGCGTAATTTTTAAATGTAGGAAGCCCCCCTTCTCCGTTTTTGGGTGATAGATTCCGTTGAACCTTTTTTACCTCCCATCACGCGTAATCCATAAAGCAATGTGATGGTCTCGTAAAATAGAAGAAAAACTAGTAAAGAAGATGAGACAATAAAAAAAAAGTACCTAAAATGAGAAAATAGGGCGACCTAATGAGGACTATAAGGCCGAAACTGGTCCGGGATTAACTTTCTCAAAGAGAAGTTATTGTAAGACCCTCAATGAAAGCATGAACCTAGGTGCATAAAAATCATTGATATTCTAATTTTTATTGCGTATGTATTCCGCAAGGAGCTTGATTTTACTAATAACCAATTATGGAGGAGGAATGACTGTGTTAACGAGTATCTCACGACGCGTTTCGGCTTAATAAGCCTCGTCAGGTGAGCTATTCCCTCTATCACATTCATTTACTTTTCACTGTGAACCCTATCTCCGAGAGATTTAGTCGACACAGCGGGAAGCTGGAAACAAACCGTTTCCCTAAAGCTCACAGCCGCCACCGTTCTCCAAGAGATAGAGCCACTCACCACCTCATTATTGGTTTTTTAAAATTTTTATGACAGGTTGCTGTCATGGCACTACCTTTTTGATATTCTATTTTTATTGCGTAAGGCGCTTGATTTTACTAATAACCAATAAAAAAAAATCATTAAGTACTGGAATCGAACCTTTACCTTTGTGTTAGGATTAACCACCTTGATGTTAAATTAATGGTGGACTGTAGTTGACACACCCGGTATAAAAAATAAAAAATAAAATACGTTCAATTTCAAATCATGCGAAATGGTGATTTTCTTGGTTCTCTCACGCAATGTCTTATTACAGTGATTTTTTTTAGCCTCCGAACATGACGTATCTGAGAGGTGCACTCGTTTCTTTCAAAAAATAAGAAGAAAAAGAAGAACAAATAGGATCTATAGAATTCCTACGCAGCAAATTAGTACAAACGTACTGAATTTGAAGGGTTCTCGTTATTTGTTCATTATGGGAGGAACATCTGAAATGGGTGGCGGTTAAGTTATTTCGAAGGCGAAACCATTCCGCATAGATATTCATCTGTCGATACTACAAAATGCCTCGGCGAATTTGTTCTCTCCTTTAAAATGTCGTAATTTAAATTAACATTTATATCTCGGAAATGAATCTCCCACTCCTCTCCACCTACCACCACGACCCTATGGAATAAAACGAAATGAATAAAACGCTTCTCGGATGGAAATTGTTGTTTTACATTTTGTACAGTTGTATATTTTAATCTTTTGTTTTAGAAGTGGAAAATGTTTTTTTGTTGAAAGATATGCATCTCATTGAAGCACTATTATTACTGTTTCTAAATGACTTTTTCTATTTAGGTCATACGCGAAGTATCATTTTTCCATCCGAATATTCAACTCGCAAACACTTTAAAATTCTCATCAATTTAAACGTTCATTTTTCCAACAACAGACAAATTAATTTTTTTTTTTTTTTGGTTGGGGGATGAAAGTACCTAATGTACTTTTGTCCAATTAAAAATTTAGTAGGACCACAACTTTATGTAACCCCTTTTCGGCCTCTACCACATAAAGTCTTAACTAAACTTAGACATTGGAACGTAACTGATAAAACTTACGCGGAAGCTAAAATTAGAATTCCAGGGGAAAAATTCCTTAAGCATTCCTTTCACATTCGAATTTAGTTCTATGTTACAAAGTTAAGGTTTGTCGGTTAAATCGTCGAAAAAACTACAAAGAAATCTCTAATTTGGATTTTTAAAAAATTGTATTATTTACACTTCAATTATTTCAATTTGGAAAGATCAGAAAACATGGATCCGAGCGGGGTAGCTCCCATGTTTAATACAATATTATCTAATTTCAAGGGGTTTCGGCGCCCGGGGGAGGAAACCCTCCGACCGCCAAATTCACTTCTCTAATGGGTAAATAACCTGTTTACACGGAATTCATTTCCCAGCTCGCTTATAGCGTTTGAACTTCCCGCACTTCCCTCTTCTATCCTTAAACAGAGCCACGAAATTCAACCTCTTTTACTTTTGTTAGCACTTGAACGCCATTGAAACGACGGAAAACGCAATGATTAATGAAAAGGTTGGAAGCTTTCGCGTTTTAACATTTTGGATGAGAGGACGCTGGCGATTCTCATGAAGTGGACCTTCGTTATCATTTCTATACAGGGTGTTCTAACTAGATTGGAAAAAATCCAAGCGTTTTTTGGTCTAAAATCCATTTTAGACATTTTTAAGTTGTCCAAAGAGGTCATATGAATAGTCAAATCAACTTGAAATTTTGCATAGATTACGAATCTGAAGGAAAAAATAGGGGAGTTTTATTTAAAATAACGAAGTCGCTCTGGGACACCCTGTACCCAAAACTCGTTAATTGCAATCAATTCTTCGTCAAGAAACAAGGAGCTTTTACATTTAATTTTTATTTGTAGGACGAAATTATAGAAGTTATAAGGTTCATCTAGTAGGAACAACATTTATACAAAAAAAAGTGCTACAATCGAAAAAATGACATAAATAAAAGTTGCTTAAAATTGAGCGTAGAATCGGGTTCTCATTTAAAATAACGAAGTTAGTATCGCTCTGGGAAACCCTGTATACTAAAACCAAAATCTACCAAATGGAATCGGTTTTTCGTCAAAAAATAAGGGGGTTTCCTTTTCTAGGACTAAATGCTTTGCTGTAAATTTGATGGTTCACTCAAGTTGCTGTATAAAATTTACTTAAGATTAGAAAAATCCCGAAGAACCATACATCGAAAGTCTACAACAACTTCTTTTGGATAAAGTTGAAAAGTAGACTGGGTTTAGGGATACAATAATAGGTCTTTTTCCTCCCTTTCTTTACCGCTAATGAATAGGAAATTGAGGAAGAATTTACGAGCGGTTTGATTACCGGTGTTTAAAAGCCTTCATGCTTTAGCAGAATTTTTTTCCCCCTTTATGGTTCATAAAATGAAACGTTAACTTCCGAACGAACGGGTTAACTTCACCAGTTATGGTAAGAGTTAAAGTTGTATGCCGATGTCAAAGATCTGCAGAGCTTGAATCTTAGAATCACCATCCTTAGTTTAGTAGAATAGAAATGTGATACTCTCGAGAGATGGTTTTCGGAAAGGAGCCTTCCGACTGAAATTTCGGACACCCCGAAAATTCAGCTACTAAAAATAAAGTTGAAAAAGTAAAAAATTAAAAACGAAGTAGGTAGTCACTCCAAAAAACCACACTTAGTGGAATAAGCCCTAAAAAGAAATACCGTTCTCATTTTCTAGTAAATTTTCGTCCAAAAGAATTAAGAAAGACACGTATTGATAGGGGTTATAAATTTGTTTAAATTGGCCCGGTGTAGTTGAAGGCGGCCGGGAGGAAAGTAGGGGTAAAGGGTGAATTGTGTAGAAGGGTGATTTGGGTTGCGGTAGGGGCGAAGAGGGGGGGTTGGTCGACTGGAGAGGAAGATAATTAGAGGGAAAGAATTGATTAGGCGTGGGTAACCGTAAGTCTGGCTTCCACTATAACATTTTTACAGCTTCCGCAACCCTTCTTTTTCCGAAACTTCCAACCCACGTTAGTCTTACAAAACTCTACGTTAATTCAGCGACTCTATTAAGCTACACATGAGTAAATAAGGAAAGTTAAATAATGAAGGAAATAGGATAAATGTATTATACTCTGAGGGAGGAAAAAAATTATAGAATCCACCCTTTTTTTTTGTGTAAATATTAAAAACAACACCTGCTGCTTCCCTATAGCTTTAGACATTCTTATTCGCCTCCTCCACTTTTACATTTTTTGGTCCTCTCTCTCCTGGAATATTATTCCAGAATTTGCAGTTAACGAAGATATCTCATTTTCTTGCTTATTAAAAATTAAAAAATTCAAATCGACTGTTTTTCCTTATTAAAAAAGAGGTACAATACAGATATGAAATAAAATTATTGACTTTCCCCGAGATATTAAAGTAACACAGCTCATTTTAAATAAAATACAATGAAATTGGAGTTTTTATTTTATTTTTATTTATTTTTATTTTTTATTATTTATTATTTTTTTTTATTATTATTATTTTTTTATATGAGCTCTGTTTGATCACCCTGCGGGTTAACAATCTGATATAGAAAGGCGAGATGGGGGAAAACATTACAACTAAACCTTAGAGAACCAACTGTAATAATCGTGCTAAACCCTCAAAGTGTATAGGTCTTGCGTTGGAGCATATCCTAATACCTTTGATGGGCTGATTTCACCAAAAGTTAACAAATCTAGGATTAATATATCATTGATTACGCTAATCAGATGATTACTAAAGTTTTCATCGTTCTAATTGTTCAATATTTGACCGCCGATTACGATAACAATGAATTAGGACGCTGATCGAAGATTAGTGTCCAGTCACATTTTAGAGAGAGCACTCCTGTTATTATAATTCTCAACCAGAGTTTTTTTAAAAATCTACTGATGAGTAGACCAATCAGGGGATACGGGGTAGCGGCGTCGGCCAAAAGGTTCCCATTAAGTTAAGCAACGTCGGCTTGGGTTAGAATGTGGATGGGCGACCGCACTGCTCTTTTGACTCCTTTGTTTGGCCGCTCCATTGGAGTTGGGAAGAGCTCCACGGCAATATAGAGAAAGCCCCCTCCTGGGTCCCTTCCTACTCTCATCACAACCTTAGATCTACTAGTAACAAAAGAATAACATAATCAATAATTGGGAAAAAACCTAATATTAATTCATGATATTTCTTTAAATAAACATTCAGTTTGGGCCGTTCAATCAACAAAAAAAGTACTAGTTCGAAGAGCGTCCAACGAAAACTCCCTTAAAGAGAAGTAAAAAAGTATAGGAGGGGATCGTATAACGGAGGATGAAGTATAAGGGAGGGAAGCATGACAGAGGGGGAAGTATAATGGAGGGGGAAGTATAACAGAGTTTTTTTTTTTTTTTTTTTTTTTTTTTTTTTTTTTTTTTTTTTTCGAAAAATTGTCTAAGTATCAAGGTAGAAATAATGGGATTTTTGCCGACGAGAGGTCCCTCACGTAAGGCGTGAAAGTAGGAACTTTCTCCCTATTATAATGATAATTAATGTAAAAAAAATTACCATTTTTTTACACCGAAAATTCGTGAAAAAATATGGAGTAATTAGTGAAAATTTGGTGAAAATCGGACCAACGGTTCGGCCGTAGGAATTTTTTAAAATTTCAAACAGACATATTTCCGCCATTTTTTCGAAATTCGAAAAATCGTTCTCGTTAGTTTTTTGTTCACTGTCTAAAGAAAATTTGGTGAAAATCGATTGAAAATTGTGGCCGTAAAGTGTTTCGGAAAAAATGCTACGGCCGGCCGGCACCATAGACAAAGTTGATTTCGGTAAAGATCAATATTCAATACCCTCCGGGGTCTGGAAGACCCTTCCCCAAAATCCCGACGTCGAGGGTATCACAATAAATTCTTTTAAGAAGTTAAAAAAGCTAACAAAGTTTTTAAAAAACAATCAGATTTGGGCGAATTTGTGGTAAAACGGCCTTTTTTCTCCCTCTTCTGATTTTTTGACATCAGAGAGCGAAATTAATAATGGAAAGCATTTTCCAAAGGGACTCTTCGCACAATAAAAATGTAATAAAGGAAGTGGAATTCTGTTGATGGTGTACTCCGTCGTTTATTAGGTAGATTTCTTTTCTTCGAAATCTACCTATTGTTATGGGGGCAGTTGTCGTATAATCAAAACCACCCTCTGCTCAAAAGTTTATTATGGTATGTATATGGAAGCAGGATAGCTGCCGCAATTTCGATTTGAGAGTAACGAAATTTGGTAGTTAGCGCTTTTCCTGAATAGCTAGGATAAGTGCGTTAGAGGCTGAAATCGACTAAGGTACTTACGGCCAAAACTAGAAAATCCACAATATCTTGTACACTGATCTTCAAATTATCATTTAACTTAAATTTTGTTGATGCGCCGATAGCAAAGAGAGATTGAGAGTAGATTCGAAACAGCTGGATGCAATAGATTAGATTCGCTTGAGGCGTCATAACATTAGAATTCGACCTGGAAAATCAGGTGATTTTATCATTTTAAACTAGTCTAAACTAATCATCATGGACTCATTAAAATTCGGGTTATATAAGCTGTAAAAAGAGCTCAAAAATATTAAAAAATGTGAACTAACATTTTTTTTTGTTTGCTCATTTTATATGAAGTTAGAGGGAAGCCTGGGGAAACCGCTAATCATTAAAATAAAAGAGACATTAAAAATTTAAGCTAATCAATTCTTCGATTACAAGAAGTGAAGGGCAACTAAAGGGTGAAAAAAATCGGATTACGGAGGATACTGTTTACGGAGGGTCGAATTGCACTGTACGAAGAAAAAGAAATCTACCTTTTAGTCCTACCTCAGGGCCATTTTGTTTTGCTGAATTCTGGAACAATCAACTTTTAATTGAATTTTCAAAATAACGTTTCAAAGTATTTTTAAAATAACTTTTCCAAGTATTTTTAAAATAACTTTTCCTCTTATAAATGTATCAAATTACGCCTATTAGGTTAATTTAAAAAAAGGATGATATTTCTGTTTGAATGGTGGATTAAAAACACAGGTTAAATTTTATTTTTTATTTATTGATCAACATTTTTAACTGGTATGTGGTTTTCTAAATTGATTTGTGAAATGCTGGAATTTCCGATCGATGCATGTTCAAAATATTTAAAAAAAAACGACAAAAATAAACTTGTTCTATTAATAATGGGAAATAATGGGACCAAGTGTGTGGTTCAACAGGGGGACGTCGCGCCACCGCCGCTGGAATCCGGCGACACCGAAACTAGCAAGGGGGATAGGGAAGGCCGTGGCAAGCAGGGCAAGGAGGGGGAGGAAGGAAGGTAGGAACGGAGCGAACGAGATTATCGTTTCCAGCTTCAAGTAGCCGGAGTCAGCGCGACAAGCTGAGTGGTCACCGGAGGTGAGGGTGGGCTTCCCCAGGAGGGAATGAAGGAAGGTAGGAAGGACGACCGAGGGGCCCAGCTATTCGTGTCAGAGGAGAGGTAGTCTGGTTTCCCAGAGGGAAACTCTACGACGTCATTCCTACGTCAAATCCATCATTAAAACAACGATAATCGACAACAGTAGCATTAAACCTACGTCAAATTGAAAGGTCTAATATAAAATAAACTTGAAATTGATTGGTTGTTACACTAAGCAACTGAGGTGATAATTAATCAAGCAACAGGGCCTTACCGATTTGCCACTTGTAATGAAATACCGGGAATCGAATGGTAGATTGTAAGGAGAGGGGGAGACGGTAATCGTTGGAATATTTTTTCACGGTGACATTTAAAGCGTAACAACCCCATGCTCCAATAGACGAGCACGGCCGACGCAATAAACACAATATTCTTATCTGACTTGCCTACGCTCGTAAAACGTGCAATCTCTCCACTCTAATCAATGTGGATGTACATTTAGGTCGAGCGACAATAGCGATTCGAGGGAGGGGTTCGGTACCTCCAATATAGAAAGCGTAGGGTCGGACGGAAATCAAAAATAACGGAGACTTAAAAATTCTCTTGTCGCCTTCGAGATATTTTATCGTTTTCTGATAGCTGCTTTAACAATCTTCAACCATTTTTTTATAAATCTTATTTTAAGGACAGTTTTAATAGGGAATTTTTTTCGCTATCGACCGAAGTTATTAGAAATAAGTGGTCCATAAATAACTAAGTTTTGATGGGAATTTGTTAAACAATATGATTAAAAGAGGGTTTACAGAAAGTTTGATATAAATCATACATGAAGGCTAATGGAAACGGTTGGGATATGTAAATACTAAATAGTGTTGGAGGAACCTCAAAACAACCCTCTTATTTTCTGACGCCGGTTTCAATTTAAGTAGTTTAATTTTAATGCAAATCATTCCATTTTATAGAAAACATATATGTTGGGGAGGTTTTCAAAAGAGGTGAAGTATGATTAGAGTATGTAAAAGGACAAACCCGTTATCTAAATTACATCAGCGACTACATTATCTCGTTCCAATCGTTGGGAGATGGAGGAGAAGTCTTTTTATAAAATAAACATATTTTCTCCTCCTTTGAGAAAACCGGTGCCATCTCCAGAAAAGCAATTTTTTCATCCTAATTTTATTTTTTTAGAAAAGCAATAAATTAGATTGAACGCGATACTGTCAATTTATTTAGCCAGATGAGGGAGAAATGACCCACATGAGTTTGTCGTAAAATTCAAATCGGCAATAGATCGTGCCCATACATAAAATTGGGAGCGGCGGCGTATCCGTTGGAAGATAATCCGGTGAATTGGCCGCTTTCCATCCGGTGTAACAAAAATCAGGTAACGGGAAAAAATTACGATTTCCTTCTTTAAAGGATCTCTCATATTTTTATGTGGGTTTACTTTATTTTATTAAATCAGGTTCAAGTAAAAAAAAAATTACCTGTCGGTCTCTGGATTATTTTAAAAGGGAGAGAAAAAAAAACGCATTAAAAATAAAAACCTTAGCGGACTCAAACAAATATATAAACTCAGGATGGGGGTTAAATCCCCGTTTTTCTCTTTGTTGGACGCAAGCACACAAGCCCCTTCCTTTTTTTTTCCGCCTCCATTCCGTTCTCACCCTCTCTCTTGACTGAGAGAATCATGTGATAACGTACTGTTTAGGCCGTTGATCAAAGCCCCTCCTGTTGCCAAAGGCTTTTCAACTTGCTGATCCTATTGGGGAAGGAAAGGGAGGGGGCGCACTTTCTGTTGTGTAACCTGCTTTTGAAATTCCAGCATTGTTTACACCGTTTACGATTTGGTCCGAAATGACGAGAGATGGAATCAAGAGTTTCATTCTCAATTTAAAGTTGATTATCGGATTTCGTATGCTGATTAGTCCTCTTCCATTTGACCTGCTTCATAACTGTCTAAACAATTAAAACAGCATTAAATTTAATTTGGGTTAAAATCTCGAAAATTTTAGATTCCCAAATACAAATTAAGGTGGACCATAAGGATTAGAGGTAATCAAAACCGAAAAGATCAAGGTAGAAATTTTTGAACACCCAGCTCTTTCAAATTAAGCCGATTTCAATTTACAATGTTGGACATTTATATTAGTATTCTGTGTAAGTAGATAAAGCAAAATTCATCAGTGCACTAGATGGTCTCTCACCCCTCGGGGATTGAAATTCTTCATATTTAATTAAAAATCCGTCAATCAGTAAAAAATTTAATGAAAATTCTATCGAAAATTTTATTTGTCGGGGCCGGGCTATGATACAATGCACGCAATGCACAGCGAATGATAACGTCTCGCTACGTTAAGACCTAGGAGGATGGAAGAATGGAAGCTTAACTGCCCAGGCCAGGGCCTCAAGTCGATCCCCTCTCCGGCTGGAGCTTTCCCTTTACCTGAGTGTAGGATGACCTCTCCATTATTCTTCCTAACTCGTTGGATAAGTCGATAAGACATTGAGGAGACTTCACTTCCGAACGATGGCCTTCGTGAGCGCACCCGAATGTAGGTGGAAGGGCTTCAAGACCGCCCTCTATTCAGCCTAACAGCAGGTAATGGGAAAAGAGGGTAAATTAACGAAATTAATGCTAAGCAATAAGTATATAAGCATTTCGCCAGTTCAAAAGTAGGTACACCACAAACACCGGCCAGATATGTTTTATGTTTCTTTGAAGAACTTCAAAGAGGAAAGGAAATAATTATTATTAAATGTTCCCTATGATATTTAGATTGGAGATGGAAGCCACTTTTGCCCTGTAAATAAATAAGGCCGTCAAATGGAAAGGGTGAAGGGGACGGAACAGTCGCTCGGTTTGATAAGGTCGGTTTACTCAGGCCACGGTCATTTTTTATTCTGGATGGAGAAGGCCTCATAGCGAGAAGAGCGCCTTTGACGAAAACAAGGAGGGTCCAACAGTTTTCTATTTTCATTTTTAAAAAGTAAAAAATTTTTGATCTTGAAATTGATCAAGTATGCGCCATAAAAATGAAGAAGGATGTCTCCGGAGTCCGAATCGTTTTCCACCTTGGGAAGAAAACAAGCTTTTATTAGAGAGAAAACAAGTCGGACAACACGAAACCGTAAAAAGAGAAAAACAAAATCATATGTTACGCTCTATAGGGAATGTCGGGCTTTTCTTTACACGAGTAAACCATTAGACACCGGAAAAGGGCGTAGTGATCGAGTGGAAATAAGACGGCACAGGTCATGGCCTCGAGTTTAAACGGATAAGGTAGAGAGGAGACTCGTCCGTGTAAGCCGAGCACGTCCAAATTTAAAGAAGCACTTCATCTCAGTTCGCCCAGCACGAGTGAAACAACAAATAAGACCGATCCTCTACGTTTTATGAGCTTATTCACTTCCGATTCCAACCATCTAGCCAACCTAAAAAAAATCGAAAGAAAACTAACACAATTTTTACTTAAAAATAGGCACTCTAACATAATGAAATACGGTAAAAATTAACTTTGAAGCGTAATAGAGTCTAGAAAGTAATACGAAACGATATTTTATTAGACAGTATGATAAGGTCTAAAGGATGCTGAGGACCTAAAAAGTGTAAGGAGTTATTTTAACAGATACGCTTTTATCCATGGCCTGTTCTAAAACATCTCCTCTCCTATCGTTTATTTTATTTATGAGGTCTCAATAACTTTTATAAAGAAAAAAAACTGTGAATGAAATCTGCGGTTATCGATCCGAACGAAAAAGCAATATATTAGTCAGGGAGCTGGGAAGAAGTATCGAGCTTGTTGGTATCCCCGTTTCCCCTTGGGATAGTCACTGATTCCAATAGGATATTTGCTTACGTAGGACATTGGATGGAAATTTGATGTAGGATAGCATCGAGGCCACAGTTGCTGTTCTAACCAATCCCCCGCCTCCACATGTTTTTGTTTCGTTTTCTGCCGAACGCTTTTAAAGGCCTAGAAAATTAGACTAAAAAAGAAGTTTGTTGGAAATTCAAAGAAATAGAGAAAGAACAATTTGACCGAATCCGTCCACGTTTAGATTAACGTTTACCTTTTACCTCTTTTCATAACATTGAAATAGAATGACTTGCTGCGTTTACAATCATTTAAATCATCCCCTATTTAAATCATCTGTCCTTAAATTTATGGCAATATAAAAAACTTAAAATATTACGGCGGCGTTTTTTCTTTTAGGTTTTACTTCAATTTTGCGAAAAAAATTTTTTATTGATTGGGCTTTAGAATAAATTTATTTATTTGAATTCAAAAGATTTCTTCAAAAATCAGTCAATTTTTTAATCATAATTTTATTGATTAAAATTTTAAAAAATTCGATAAAACACAAAATTGGAGCAAAACTTTAAATAACAATTCACGACAAAATTTCCCTTTGAAAACCACTCTTTACTGTAAATTATATGCGAATAACAATGACCAAGCTATTAATAAATATCCAATAATAGCAATAAATGTTTTTTTAACTTCCTTATTGAGATACCCTCCACGTCGGGTTTTGGGGAGGGGTCTTCCAGACCCCGTAGGATAAATTCGACACATCCCTAAGCCAAAGAGCCCATTATTTCTAACTTGACACTTAGAAAAATTTTCGAAAAAAAGAACTTAAAAATTAAAAAAAAAACTGTAAATTTTTTGAAAAAATAAAATTAAAAATTTTTTCACAAAAAAAACTTAGAAAATTGTTCGAAAAAAAAAGTTCAAAAAATAGGTACTTAGAAAATTTTTAGAGGAAAAAAACCTGGACAATTTTTTGAAAAAAAAAAAAAAAAAACTCGGAAAATGTTTGGGAAAAAAACAAACTCGGACAATTTTTCAATAATAAACTTTGAAAATTTTTCGAAAAAACAAACTTGGAAAATTCTCCTTTATACTTTCCCTCCCTTATACATCCCGTTACGTTATACTTTCGTTCCCTTATACTTCCCCTCCGTTATACTTCACCCTCTGTTATACTACCCCTCACTTAAACTTCCCCCTCCGATATAATTCCCCCTCCGTTATACTTCCCCTCCCATATAATTCCCCCTCCGTTATACTTCCCCTACCATATACTTCCCACTCCGTTATACTTCCCCTCCCATATACTTCCCACTCCGTTATACTTCCCCTCCCACATACTTCCCGCTACGTTTTACGTCCCCTCCGTTATACTTCCCCCTCCTATACATATAGATACTTCTCTTTAAGAAAGTTTTCGTTGGAAGCTCTTCAAACCAGTACTTTTTTTTTGGTTTTTAATATAAGATACCTGGAATTCACAGTATTTATTTTCGTTATTGGATTTTAAAGACGTGTTTCGGGGGTATATTTATGAAAATTAGACCTCAGCTGCTTTATAAATTTTATCAAAATTTATAAAGTAGCTACTGTCGGAACACACCCTTTTGCCTCTATTGAATTTTTAATGGCTAATACCCACATAAACGTTTTTAATTTTAAAAATGTTTTTAATTTATTACAGGTATAATTTTGACAGTTCAAACGGAGATGAGAATTAAAAAAAAGGATAGGGTCTTGACGTAATTTAAAAAAAATAACGCAATTATTATCATTTCTACGAAGTATCCCTGATAATGACCGGACAGAAATAACATCTCGGGGGCGTAACAAGGCGATGGGCAGGCACAATTTTTTTTCTTCCTTTCATGGGAATAAAATTGAGAAAACTTGTCATGTATGACCTCGTCGTAGAAGTCCTCCGTGAATACTTCAAGTTCCATCTCGTTTATTTTGACGCGTGTCTTTCGATTTAACCCGGACTCGTTCGAAAACGGAAAAGTTTACCGTACTTTCCGAACATTATTATTCCAAATACGTTGGGGGGACGGCAGCGTGCAGTTTGTCTATCGCCCTTTATAGAGGCTTTGAATTCCCGATGACTCCCTCGGGGAAAAAAATATCAATCAGATGATCAGAACGAAAAAAAGCCACAGCTATTCCGTTGTTTGTACAATAGGTACAATACCGAGTTATTTAAAGCTTTCGTAAAACCTAGTAACATTTTTGTTATCACTACTACTTTTTTAATGGATGCGAAGGTAAATAAAGCATTTAAAAAAAGCCCAAATAAATTTTAAACCGTCCCTGACCAAAGAAAAGAAGGCAAAAAAATGTGATGAGAAGCAGTAAAGTTTGCCAAGGACTTTACTGTGATGACCAAAAGAAGTTGCAATCCCATCAAAACAATCTTTCCGAAACGTGAAGTGTGTAACAACCTGCGCCATCTGCACCAGGATTAATGTGATTCCAAGGGTTGAGGATTAGGTTTATTTATCCAACCTTGATGAAAGTCTCAACCGACCTATTCATCCTCTAGTTTGTTTGAGGAAGAAACGAATTGACATCTTCCCAGTAACCGCCATACCAATTTTACAGTGGAATATAAATCACGAACGAGAAATGAACAAACCGACAAATCGGGGTTAGAAAATCCTACGATTTAAGTCAAAAATAGATAACTTAACTGAGGTTTGAAGTAAACCGTTAATTTCCAAAATACGAAGAAATATATTTAAAAAATAAAATAAAGTAATTTTAGAAGGGCCGCATCTACTAAGTCAATCTCCATTCCTTGTGGATATGATCGCGAGATATAAAAATAGTAAAAAAAAGAGCTTGGAATAAATGAAAGTTCATCGTTTTAATACTAAAACGCTAGAATAGACACATCTGAAATTCGTTATTGTTTAATCTAAAATGGTTGTAACTTCTTTTGTTTTCCGTTCCATCCCTTTGTTCACCAAGATAAGAAACGAGAGCGAACGCTTTTGCCTTCTCCTTTCTTTAATTACTTTGACCAAACGTAGTTTAATTAAAACGATAACTTTGAAAAGATGTCTCCGGTTAGAATGCGGGTACCTTGAAATTTTCGGAATATAGGTAGGAACGTGTATTATTTCCGTAAAAATTTCATTTTGGAAAAAATAGGTCTTAAAAACCGACAGGTTTTTAGTTTTTATAATTTTTGTTTGCAAAATTGTTACGTTGATATTTGAATTCGACTTCAAAATTATCATTCCTCAAACTTTCCCCTCCTTTATTGTTCCTTCTCTTTAAGGAAGTTCCCGTCGGTGCCAGCGACCAGCAACAGACTAGCAATTTTTTCAAACAAGCAGGAATTCTCCACGGAGTCATCTCTAGAAGCCCTTTTTTGTTTAAAAATGTTTTAAAAAACCCACTCTTTTTTTGTGCTAATTTTAACTTTATTCATAAAACTTTAGAGTTATTAGTGAACATGCAAATGAAATTTTTTAAAGGACACATTTTTTTCTGCATAAAAAAATATGACTAAAAAAGTTGCTGTAAACTAGAATGCAATATAACCCCCCCTCGCCCCCATCCACCCTTTATTTGCATAATACATTTCTTAGTTAAAGAACTCATTCTATTAAAACGCTTTTAAAGTTTTTAAGATCAAAGTTAAAAATAATATGATGTAGTTTTTTTTAGAGAAATTATTCTGCAAGGATAATTTTATTTTGAAACTATAACAAAACACCTACTCTGCACGGTACAGGGCGAAGAGGCTTGGGTAAACCTTTTTTTGGCTGAAATCGAGAAGGGAATAAATTGAGCTTATTCGAACGGCAAACAAAACTTTGATTGCCTCGTTTAAAATTGATTTCACCAGAAGTAAAAAAAAAAAAAAAATTGTATTGAAAAAAAAAACAAGAGAAGACATGTTTATGTGCTGTATTAATTATGGAAAACATGAATTTTGGATGCTGGTTAGCAAATTCAAAGGTAGAGACTATAATTGAGGTAATAAAATTTCTCTTATAGCTAGGGTGTTCCACTTTCAGGCCTTTCTTGACCCTTCATCTCCCTGCCAGCCTCGAGGTGACGAATTTCGCCCCAAACAATGACCTAGAAATGCCTTTTTCACTCAAAGAACTCGAATGCATTATCTCCGAGCAGAAAAACGGAAAAGCCTTGGGTCTGGACGGGATACCTTATGAAAGTTCGCCCCCCAGAAACTCTTCCATGGATTGCTTTGTTTTTTCAATTCGATTTACGCTCCTGGAAGTGTCCCGAAATCGTTTGGAATATCATCTTCCCGCTATTCAAAAAAGGTGACATTAATTCGACTAGTAATTATTGTCGTAATTAAATTTTTAAACTTTTTTCCTCATGTGCAAAGGCTTCGAACCCCGACAGATGGTTTTTTAATTTAAAACCATGCTGTAGTACCTTTTATTTTGTACATAGCGAAGTATTTTACTGCAAATAAAAGGTTTTTTGATTCATTCGTTCATTCATAAAAAGGCAGAAAGTTTTAAAACGAAGTATGAATTTATGAAAAACAATAAAAATGCGTTGCGGGAAAAAACGGCACAGCAAACTCATAAACTATACAATTCTCATTGTTCAATTCAATATAAAAATATATTGTGGAATATCAGTCGTAAAGGAAAGGAAAAGTAATAATTGTATTAGCTCACTGGAAAATACGCAAAAAGCAACTTTATATGAGAGTGAAATTGGTCCAAAAAGCAATTAAAACGGAATCTGGTAAACTAACGAGCAACATACAACAAAAAAACAACAATATAAAAACCTCTGAGTTACATAATCAGCTACATGAGACGTTTTTCCACCAAACCAAAGCACTTCTTGCGCATTTTAGGCTATCTAGCAGTTTGAAAATTAACTACTTGAAGGTTGGATTCGATCGAAGGAAAGGACACAGATCCATCAAAAACCGCCAGCTGGCTATTCTAGACAAAAGTGTCATAGCCAATAATGAGAAGGCGATTGTGTCTCTTCCTTATAGGAGAGGATGACTGAAGCATTTTCAATGACTTCCCTACTCCAATATCTATAAAATTATAAAACCCAATCTCTACAGGATAAGTGATTGTCCTAAGAGAGAAGATTGTGATAGAGGAAATAGCTCAGCTGAAGAGGCTTATTAAACCGAAACGCGTCATCGACTATCACAGTCTTCTGTCATTATTCTTAAAAAAATATATATTGCGGAATATTAGAAGCAAACGTAAAGTAATAAAAAAGTTATGATTTTTAAAGAGATTGCAGATTATTGTGATATAAACGAATTAAAACTAGTAACGGTGGTCACGTAGGCAAGTCCGGAGAGGCTTCTACTGCTTAGTAAGGATCTGTTGTTTCAAGTTATTCAAAGATCGCTGAGTTTCCTTTTGTAATTAGGTTATGTTGGAATAAATTATAGACTAAGACAAGTTAAAAAACCTGATCGTGAGTGCCTCGTTTTCGACCCGGATTGTGGTAAATGATTAAAATTGAATCACATACCGTTTATAGCCGAGTAAGGAATCCATATTCGAGTTCGGACATGGATGGCATTCGAAAAGGCCATATCTCGACGTGAAAGCGTACATTTAGCCAAAGGGTGAGAGTCACTCATATCGGGTTTTACGAGAAATCAATCACTTCCCTCTAAACGTGATAAGGCGATCAAACGGGTAATATCGGTTGTTAACGGCAGGTTAGCCGACTCACCAAAATTATACATCACTTTCGATTTACAAAAAAGAAATGGAAAAAAGGTAATTAAGTTCAGATATTTTAGACTCTTCATTATCAAGGTCGAGGAAGAGATGACATTTCCGGCAATTAAGAGGGCCGAAAAATAAAGAAAATGACTTATTCTTTCTTATTTTTATTGAGTGCGTTTTCCCAAAACAAATTTAATATTTGAAACTAATAGTGGAGAAAGAAATGGCTATGATTGTATTTGATAATAATGTTGATTGATGGATGCTATAGCTGACTTAGTATCGCTAGCTTTGACATTCTGCCCCAACGATTTCAGCACCGATTTAGAAGCACTCATCCAAAATGTATGTCCATTTGGTGCAAATTAATTGCCTGTGGTTACTAGGTTGGGCTTTGTGAGATGGTTTCGGGTCAGAAAGAGTCGCCTCTTTTCGGACTGAAAAGGAAGTGAGTATAATGGCTGCCGTGTAACATGGCTCGGTATAAAGTAATGAAAAAACTTTGTTAAGTTTCTGAAGAAAAATGCTCATTTTAGTAATAATTTTTGATCATGATCTTTATCAATTAAAACGACTTCTATTTACTTTTTTCTTCCTAAAACGGAAATGAAATAAAAGATACGAGAAACCGCCTGGGGGAAAAATAATAAGTCTACCACCCTATTAATTAGGGCACAATCAAATTTATTCTCTAATTAGCCAATATTCCTCCATCATTGCTGCTGCACCTAATTAAGCCACACTCAATTTCCCGTTTATTGAAGACGGATTCATTTTAATTTCACAATTACTTGTCAGGTTAAAAAAAAATGATTGGGGTAAATATGGTGGAGACTTGAGAAAAATAAAACAGTAACCCCACGGTGGCAGGGACAAAACTGTATTCCACGACCGGTTTCGGCGTGATACGCCTCGCCAGGTGGACTATTTCTTCATTTTTCATTTTCTTCTCATTTTTACTTAAGAAGATATTGTTTTTTTATAACCCTTCCGAGGTAACACACCTGATATCCTATATTATTATTTGGTGTGATTTCGGATTATTTTGGTAAATTTTACTTGAAATCTCACCCATAGAGAAATGAAAGAAAACGTTTATAACCTAGGAGCGATTTTTCCCATGCGAACTCAAATTTTAATACGAACTCACGCTAAAAGCTTTTTTATTGCATTTTTTAATTTATATATCAAATATCATTGTTTCCATTAAAGAAGAAAAGAAAGAAAAAAAAAAAACCTCGAGGTTTTGTAGATTTGAGATTTACTTAATAACGTTGGAAAAATGAAACATTCTTGGATTGAAAATTTAATTTCACGAAGATGTTGGCTTCTTTTATGGTAGGGTATGATTGGAGAAGCACTGTCAACGTAATTGCTTGTTTCAAATTTAATATGAGTGCGGCTTCCAGTTTGCAAGCTACCTCGAGGTAGAAGATTGTTTGAAGAATCATAAAGTATTTACAAATAATCTACCTATGGAGATTGAGGCCGTATCCCTTATAGGTGTCCTATTGTAGTTCCTTTTAATATTTTAAGCCCCAGTCCATACAAAACACTATCTTCTAATATAAAATTAAACTTGTCCACATTTTGCCTTCTCCTTATTGCTACAACTGTCTGTTTTATTAAAAATTAAATTTTGTTCTATTGTTATAGAGTTAATAATTGTTATGATTTAATAGCTTTTGACAATTTGAAAGGTCTGAAAGACCTTTTTACTTCCTTAAATTAACTTTCTTAAAGAAGTTATTGTGATACCCTCCACGTCGGGTTTTAGGGGAAGGGTCTTCCAGACCCCGGAGGGTCAATTCGAATATTGATCTTTAACGATCTCAACTTTGTCTGTGGCTCCAGCCGGTAGTCCGGCCGTAGCATTTTTTCCGGAACACTTTACGGCCACAGTTTTCATCCGATTTTCACCGAATTTTCACACAAACTTTAGCCGGTGAACAAGAAACTAACGAAGGCGATTTTTGAATTTCGAAAAAATGGCGGAGATATGTCTGTTTGAAATATTAAAAAATTCGCTGCGGCCGAACCGTTGGTCCGATTTTCACCAAGTTTTCACCAATTAATCCTTATATTTATTTAGAATTTTTGGTGTAAAAAAATTGCCACTTTCTAATTATTATTTTTTTTAGGGAGAAATTTCGTACTTCAACCAATTGCGAGAGAAACATCCCTAGGCCAAAGAGCCCATTGTCTACCTTGACGCAAATTTAAAAAAGAAAACCCGGAAAATTTTTCGAAAAAAAAAATTCCTCCTTCCATATACTTCCCCTCCTTTATACTTCCCCCTCCTTTATACTTTACTCCCTTCGTTATACTTTCGTTCCCTTATACTTCCTTCTCCGTTATACTTGCCCCTCCTATACACTTCCCCCTCATATATTGTTACTTCTCTTTAGGGAAGTTTTCGTTGGAAGCTCTTCAAACAAGTACTTTTTTCTTCCTTTCTTTCCTGAAGAAAATAAAGATATCCAGGGTTGCCGAATTGAGAAAATACTTTCATGATCACATTAGAAACAGCTCTTTATCATTAATAATTAATTACTCTCAGAATAATTTGACCAATCCAATTGTGATGATTGTTGTTTCGAACGCTACGGAGCGTTATCGCCACAGGGAAAGCTCTTTATTTCTCATGAAGTAACCACGTTCGATATTATCAATTTACTAACGAATTAGCCATCAGAGCTCTATGGGGTAACTAACCTTGATAAACGATTTAGCAAACAATTTATTAGGGAGTTCTACAATTTGAAAACGACAAATCAGTTCATTAAATGGAGTATTATTAACTGTTTGAGTCTATTACAGATACGTTTTCCTACTTTATCATTACCACTGCCAATCTTTCATTCAATAACTTTCGCGTTAATCAACATTGCAGATAAAAACGCAAGGCGCAAATATTACGCCGATTAAGCCAGGCACGAACTTTCAAAATCCTCGGTTCAGATAAAGTGAATCAGCCGTTGTTTAGGATTTTTTAACTACGAAAGACTATTCGCGAGGACTCGGGAAAAACGTCGTTATACGTTGCGTAAAATTAAGTAATTGAATTTATTTTATACTTGAGAGGTCTTATTTTTAATATAAACCTGCAATCTTTTGAAGGAGACATAAATCTTGTATTCAAAGAGTGCAAATAAAAAGTTTTCAAAAGAGAAAAATAAGCACCAGAGCATAAACGCGTTTCCCCCCGACAGAAATAAGACGAATTATTTTTTTTTATTTTATTTTCATGTTGCGTGTAGATTCCGTAAGGGATGATTTTTAATATCGAATTGAAATCAATAATGGAGGAAGAAATGACTATAATAAGCTGTATCTCAAGACGCGTTCGGCTTAAAAAGTCTCTTCAGGTGAGCTATAACAACGATTTCTATAATTTTTTCAGTAACTATATCCTCTGAGTGAGTTCGCGGGTACAGCGGGAATCCTGAAACCGATTCTCTGATGCTCACCGCCGCCAAGGTTCCCCAAGAGATGGAGCTGCTGTACCTTATTTTTTAGTCAATGAACTAAGATCTTTTTAGGTAATTCTTGCTGTAGAAACAATGAAGCCAGTCTATCCACCTAGGGTCCAGTAATTCATATTTCATCGATTATCAGACGAAAAAGTCCACAATTAGTTTCTGAAATGTCATCAAATATTATAAAAGATATTTTTAAGTTCTTCAAAATGAATTTATCCTTTTCCCTCCATAAACATGCTTAGATGTATAGAATTTTTTTTGGATGTTGTAGAGTGGTGAATAATTAGACATCAAATATTGAAATTGAAGGCTTACTAAGTTAAAAAGCCACATATTTAGGAAAAGATATCGATAAAATAACTTGGGGTCAACTTCTTCCGAATAGACGTTAATAAGGCTATATAAAATAAAACGATCATTTCTAATTGATTGGTTATAGGTTGAGGGGAAGGGAAGAGTGATTAATTATAAAACCGAGTCCCGAGGGAGCATCCTTCATCCCTTATAACCAAACTCGGACCCTTCTGAAGGAGTTGCCCTTATCAATACCGTTTGCCCGATATCAATTAGGCCTAAAGCTGTCACATTTGTTGTCCGTATAATAACTCAATTTCACTTACTTTGTTAATCAACGAACAAAAAACAGGTATTGTTCATAGAATATTAGATTTTACACTCGATATCTCTTTTCTTCTTTTGGTTTTTTATATTCTGATGTTTTTTCAACCAATAAACCGATAAGAACTGCTATAAATGCACTATAAACCAATAGATCTCTTCTTTCGAGTTAAGTATTATTTTCACAGAGAAAAATAATATACAGGGTGTAAGCCCCCGGTGCCTGTCAACAAAAAGCAGTTGAACATAAAAAATCTGCCTTTGGACATAAAAAATCTGTAGTTCACCATAATGCGTTTCGGCTTAATGCAGTTGAACATAAAAGCCCTCAAAAGTTTCAAGATAGAAATGTATTTGAACATAAAGCGTTTCGCCATAAGCGACTTTTTCAATAAATGCAAGTCGACATAAAAAAAGTGCAAGTAATCATAACGATTCTCACCATAAAAGCCTCTCTTTAAACTTGTTGTTAGGTGACTAGGAATAGCAAAAGGGAAAGGAGCCCATGGGATCAGCTCGTTTTTTGACACAAGGGGTTAATTTTTTTCCTCTCGCGGGATCTGCGAATTGCATTACAAAGCCAAAGGGCTGTACCTAGTTTATGGTGAGATGTTTTATGCCCAAACGACAGAAACAGTTTTATGGCGAAACGAAAAGTTCTTTAAAATGAAAGTTTCCTTATGTTCAACTGCGTTATGTTGAAACGACAAATTTTATCTAGAAACGACAAGTGTTAAATCTTCTTTATGGTGAGATGTATTGTGTTCAATTGCATTATGGTGATCGTTTTCGACTATTTTCTTTGTTCAGTTGCACATTTTTTTATGGCGAACGGTAACTCGAGAGTTCTGATATTTTATGGTCAAATGCATTATGGCAAACCGCATTATGTCGACGCTAATACACTCAAAATTTTATTTGTATCCGTACCTCCGCTACGGTTGGAAGGAAAATTAAATTTTCAGTGGAAAAAAAAAATTTTTTTTTCATCATCCACTTGAAAAGTGGCAACGTGACAGCATCATTTCCGAGGCTCGTTTCGAGCTTTGTTCCCTCCCGCAGGATTATTTATTATTCTTCGGCCCTTTACCCCTCCCCCCCCACACGCGGGTCCAATACCATTTCATTGTTAACGCTACAATTACAGTTCATTATCAGGCCTCATTGTTTAAAACAAGTTTTTGGCTCACGAGTTGACTCCCGCACTCTTTCCACAAATGTTAAAAATTAAATTTAAAAACTGGAACAGCAAGTGGTTGAATTTTATTGCTTGTCGTGTACCAACTGTATTGACACTGGTAAGTTTGAATAAACCCATAAAAACGTCAGTGGATGAAACTTGATTGACCGGCGCGCGCGGTGCGGCCCATCTCCGTGGTCTACGAGGGAGTGTGAAAGGCGAATAAAGTTTTGAAATTGATTTCCCAGAAGAGTAATCCGTAAATTTTCTTTTTTTCAAATGGGAAAAAAAACATCTTTTTCCCTATTCCAATAAGGGACGAGCACCGGGCGAGCACCGAGATGGACGACACTGTAGAAGTCGCGAAGAATTTTCTCAAAGCAACTCGATGCGAGGGTAGCATACCAAGGGAACTCGAGAAAGTTTCTACGCTCCGGATTAACTTTATTGTCGGAATATTTCCTCACGAATAAAAAATTGAAGAAAAGATGATGGATGCGGAGATTCGTTTCTCATGAAGGGATGATTGACAGTATCAAAGAGCGCCTATCAACCCGCCTTGCTAACCTTCTAACATACTGAAGGATCAGTAATAATAGAATGCCTAAGCGTTGAGTACATCATTCAAATCGATGTATCTAAATTCATATATCTACATGTGTTGTTTCAGTCAAACAACTACATGACTTCCCAACTAGAGTCCAACTTAAGCGTTTTTTGGTCTAAAATCCATTTTTTAACATTTTTTTAAAGTTGTCCAAAGAGGTCGTATGAATAGTCAAATCAACTTGAAAATTTGCGTAGATTAATTCTGAAATGAAATACCTAAAATAGGGTTTTTATTCAATAGAACGAAAATAGCATCTCTCTGCGCCCCCCTGTATACCAAAACCAAAATCTACAAAATACATTTAGCATTTCTAGTTGCCATATAGTTGCTGGTCCACTCTAGTTGGGACACTCGGTATTATGGGTGAGGTCGGTAAGTTGCCTTTAACAACCACACACCGGAATGGAAATGCTCTCCTAATTAAGATGAATTATAAAAATGTTATAAATTGCATTAAATTATTATAATCAAAACGACTTTGAGGCCGATACTTAAAAAAAATATTGCCCAAGGGAGGTCCCTCTCGTAAAGCGTGGAAGTATAAAATTTCTCCCTACTAAAATGATAATGTAACAAAATGATAATTTTTTGCACCAAAAGTTCGTAAAAAAATAATGAGTAATTGGTGAAAATGTGGTGAAAATCGTACCAACGGTTCGGCCGCAGCGAATTTTTAAATTTAACAGACATATCTCCGCCATTTTTTTTTGGAATTCAAAAATGTTTATTGTTCACTGACTAAAGAAAATTTGGTGAAAATCGGTTGAAAACTGTGGCCGTAAAGTGTTCCGGAAAAAAATGCTACGGTCGGATGGACGGCCGGCCGGAACCACATACAAAGTTGAGATCGGTATAGATCCATATTCGAATTCGCCCTACGGGAACTGGAAGACCCCTCCCCAAAAACCCGACGTGGAGGGTATCACAATAACTCCTTTAAGTAAGTTAATATAAAAATTTTAATGGTTTAAAAAGACCGTAAAAAGGTAACGTCTTAGGTATTAATTAGTTTTGTGATACGTTTCGACCCTCTTGGGAGTCGTTAATATCATCGGCCAAACTGTTTGACTCTCCAAGATCCTTGATAAATCGTTTTTCGGACGCCGCCGTCATGAGGGTCCAACCCCTTTTATTTGAAAAATCATCAGGTCGAAACAGATGAATTTTTCATTGTTTCAAAAGAAATGCCTTTTCCCGAAAATGTAATCGAACTTGTCGATCGAAAACCGCGATCTCTTTGAAGATTGACTAATTAACCAGAAAAGCAAGCTTATGTATGGAAAATTTGAAAAGCAATAATTTATTTTCTCGGTCCTAAGAGAAGCTCCTTTTAAGCTGATTCCTTTGTCGAACTGAGGGAAGTCGATTCACAGTTTCTATTCAGAAATTCTGAACGACGGAGGAAATGAAAAAGTTATAGAGGGGCCAACGCGATGGGCGAGAAGAGCGGGGACGAGGGCCTTCCGTCTGCGTGTTTTTATTTCTCGTTTATTTATATATGCAGTGTGCGTGGTTGCGTGCCGGACAGAAGTTTGGTATTGAAGTAAATTCGTTGTAAGGTCTCAGTAAAAGTACGGCGAGGGGGTGAAAGGACAAAACAAAGGGGGATTCGTGGATTGAAAAAAAAAACTTAAATCATATTCTTCTGACTCTCATTTATTCTTTTACTCCCCCAAAAGAAGCTATAAACCGTGACTTGACCTTTTATTGCCCACGAGAAAATACATTTCTCCTTAAAACACTAACATTAACTATTGCATTAAAAAAACTTTAAAGCATTTTTATACTGCCCATACACACGTGAAGGAATTTCAACATAAGTGAGTCATTAATGCGCATTTTAAGAGTTAAATTTAATGGTCAAACTAAGGTGATAGGAAATCAGGCTATTATCATACAATAGACGTATGTAAATCCTTAGTGAATAAAATCGCGGCCTAAATTTTTCAAACATTTTTTTTAATCGCATAGAGGAGGAGGAGGGTGGGGGGATATATGCAAGATGAAAGAAAGATTTGGTGAAAATACGATGAAAATTGGCTGTATTCTTTCCCGAAAAAAATGGCGACAGTCGGCTGATATCGACAAAGGTACCAGTCAAAGTGAGCCAACTGGGCTCAAAGATATCCGTTCATGTATAGAAGCAACGAAATTATCATTTCCTACATTTTGTAAATTAAACCATACGAAAAACTAAAAAACAAACGAATTAGAATTGATCAAATATTAATGGAAAAAATGTAAATGTGAGTGAGTCTCCTGCTATTGTCGGACAGTTCTCTTTTCTTCTTAAACTGGACGTCGGTTTTTAGTTTTTTAATGCAAACAAAAGTTGATTGTGAAATGGCGGAAACGCGTTTGGAAGGTTTTCAGATTGAAGAAGAATATAAAAAAAATCCTGAGCTCAGAAAGGAGGACATCGAAGAGCTAATGAAATGGTCCCTTACAAAAGGCTTTCAGAATATCTCAGGTAAAATTGCTTCAGAAAACTTTTTAAAGAGAAGTCCAAATTTATTTTTTCTTCAGAAAAATGATGGTTTTATTTCATCACAGTTGCTACTTCGATATGAAGGCAACTAAAAACTGTGTAGAAGTCTACTACAATCTGAGGAGGTCTACACCGGAATTTTTTAAAAATCGTGACGTAAACCGATCCGAATACAACAAGCGTTAAAGTTTTGTACGATCATTTTTTTTTTTTTTTAATAAATTGGGACAAAAGTAAGAGAATTTTTCGAATTTTTTCATTTTATAATTTTTTTTAAATAAAAAATAACTTTCTTACAATGAACAATAATCAAAATAACGTTCTCATAAGAAAAGTTCACAAGAAAAAAAAGATAGCGACATTATTATTTAGGGGATCGCATGTTTCTTCGTATTACCTACAGGCGAGGAAGAAAAATTACAAACAAAATTCCAAGTAATCTGAACCTAATCAATAAAGTATTTTAATTTATTTTATTATTTTATTTTTTGAAAGTGGATAAATAAGAAAAATATAAATATTATACGATTTAAAGAAAAAATTAAAATAAACAACTTTCAAAGGAGAAAATTAAATAAAAACTTGAGTAAATTATTCTTTTGAAGGTTTCTTTTTATTGACGTAATAAAAGTTTTGATTATTAACTCATTACTCATCGAAATGAATTATACTCAGGTGCACTTTTATCTGGTGTATTTTCCCCTTCTTTAAGTAGACCATTTTACCTGCCAACATACGAAATTTTCTCTTTCATTGACCCAATACAATAGAGTCATTATTTTTAAGCGTTATTTTCCCTTTGTTTTTATGGAATGACGACAGGTACTATTCATCGTTTCCTGTGAAAGACCCGAACGGCTATCAAATTATATACCACGGTCTCCAAGAATACGATGCTTGGAAATACGTTTTCAACGACGGCGTTAAACTTTTAGTGATGACTGTAGACGGAACGTTATACGACAACGGAACCGCTCCGGGCTACATTTTTCTCTTCAATATGAAAGGAGTGCGTCTATCTCATTTGATGAGGCTAGGCGTATCGAGCCTGAAAAAACTTTTTACTTATATTCAGGTCAATATTGACTTAGATCGATATGAATTTCCGAGATTTTTATGTCGATTTTCAGGAAGGAATGCCAGTCAGATTAAAAGCGATACACGTCGTCAACACGATGCCCATCGTTGATAAAATTATGTTCATGATCAAACCTTTTATAAAAAAAGAATTGTTAAGCTTGGCAAGTATTATAATTTTTAAAACGATATCCTATTTTTGAATAATAAAATCACTTATCACCAAACCGCCTGCTTTAAACTGCCTGGGGAAGTTGATACTAAAACTTTTATTGGCGGCCGTTGAAGGGCTTTTGCGAGACAGGGGTCTTTTTGGAAGCAGTGATTTTAAACAATTTTATGAAGAAGGAAAGTTAAAATACAGGAACCCTCATTTTTCACTATCCTATCTCTGCAAAATTGGCTTAAAATTAAAAAAAAAAATTGTTTAACTATTTTTATTTCAAATTCACAGGTACATTTCCATTCATCCGACTACAAAGAAGTTCAAAAATATTTGCCAAAATACTGCCTTCCTAGCGACTTTGGCGGTGAGCTCAACTCCCTTCACGAAATGCATGGTAAAATTAAAATACCTAACCATTACACGATGGTTATTACTTTTCAGAGGAATACTGTAACTGGATGGCAAAATTGAAACCTCATTTCCTTGAAGACGAAAAGTTGATAGAAGCTACCCAATGAAGAAGTGACTTCAGCACAAACTCCTAGGACTGTTATGAAAATTAAGTTTAAAAAAATTACAATGAAGTTTCTCTTTAGGGACACATCTAAAATATGTAAGAAACTAAAAAAAAAAAGATATTATGCGTTGCATAAAAAATTAAGTAGGTAGGTAGTTAAATGAATTTTGCATTATGTTTATAATTTTAGTGTACAAAATATAATGAAAAATTTTGTTTTCTTGACAAAAGATAATTGATCGCCAGGCCGGCCGGCCGGAACCACAGGGGAGGTTGAGGTCGCTGTAGTTCCAAAATCGATTTGACCCAAAAAATTTTCCCCAAAAAACCGACAAATGAGGATAAAACAATAAATTCTTTATGGAAGCTTAAGGGGATTATACCTTCAGAACATTTCGTTTCAAAAACAAGAGATCGCAGCACTTTCGCCCCTAATATTACTTTCCTATATTTGAGCACTAAAATCTGAAAATATTTGACAAAAGATCGTTCTCGTTATTTTGGGAATATCTAGGCGGTCTTGGGAGTAGTTTTTCCTTCCTTTGGAAAATAGAAAAAAACCGCTTTCCAAAAAACCCGTAGCCATTTTTTAGGTTTCGACGAGCTCTTTCCAAAAATCCGATGAATATTTTTGTCGCAATCCTTAATACACAAAATCGCTAAATACACAAACGGCTTATCACGAGGTCTCTCACCTTGAAAGAGGGTTTCTTTCACTTCTCCTGGCTAAGTTAATTATGCGAAGAGTATTAAAAACAAAAAAAGGCTCAAATGTCAGAAAGTATAGCTAATATAAAATTATTGATATTATTGTTGACCGATAAAAGCTACAAACGGCTTTTGTAACCAATTATATTAAATTTTATTTAAAAAAGCTTATGTTGCGTGATATAGATTTTAAAACCACAGACAAAAGAATTAAATTTAAATTCAAATGTTTATATTTAAGCAGTTATTTCAACGAGTCGATTTTAAACCGATATAATTCTCGGTGAATGACCCTTCACCTCCAGTCAATAAACTTAATTAGACGGGAGCTTATTAAACCTCTACAGATGTTAGTTACCTGTATGGTATTAGTGAAGATAGAAATCAGTTTGTGGAAATCGATGCCACCCAATTACCACTGGGTGAGCATTGTAGTGAAGCCATCACTTACTAACGCCAATTTATAATTCACACATTTTTTAAAAATTTTTTACCTCAAGCTTCTCTAGAATTAATACGACAATAGCTCGATTAAATATTTTTCAATGAATAATCTACGTAATAAAGAAAGAAGGTACCTAAAAAAAAAAGAAGTGACGACAATATTTTCTCATCGAAAAAGATTTTTTGATTTATAAATTATTCCTCTACCCAATAAAAAGAGGAAAAAAAATTGAGAATTCGTGATGAAGTCTGGCATCATAATTTTGTAAAAGAACCAGCTGCCCAAGAGTAGTGAAGATTTTTTATTTTTGCTGCCTTTGTACTTTGTAGGAAAATATTTTCTTCTATATTAGGAATACGTAGTAGAATTAAAATTTGTAATCTTCCACCAACTATATAAATAGGTCTTTTTAAATTATTTTCAAATTATAATATAAAGGTACTTCAAGAGCCATAAAGCATTAAAAAAACCACTACCTTTGTCTGTGGTCTACCCTGGTTTCCCTGGTTTTTTCCCACAACGATCTTCACCAAATTTAACTCCAAGATTGCTCTGTAGGGAGGGATCATCAAGTATACGATTGGGATCCTCCATCATAAAAAATTTTATTTTGACCGGTAAACAATAAATTGGATCCGTATAAAAGGATCTGTGATTAAGGTCGAAAGGTTCAGTGATTCTCATAAAATTTGTTTTAACCAGATTTTTTTTTCCAACATAAAAATCTATTTGGAGAGGAAAGACGTCAATCTCCCAAAGGTCATGTGAAAGTTAATTAAGTCTGTTTCAGGGTTTACGTTAGAGGTTAACATCCCTCTCGCGCCCTCCTAAAAGTCTACCCTTTGTTAATACGGAAACTGATGCATTTTGTACGTAATTTGAGTAGCGAACTGAAAAATTAACTAGAACAAGTTTTGAGTGATTCGCTTTAATGATAGAAATCTCTCTGCTTTTATAATGACTTTTTTTTCTACTCAATCATTCAACAATTTTTAACTAAGGATTCAAACAATAAATAATTCTCCTTAAGATTGACCGCTTGACTTGCGATCTAGGTATATTATTAAAAGTTAAGGTACTACTAAGTTTTAATACTTAGGAAGAAAAATCTTGATCATTTTAAAAACTACCGTGGAGTTTGGATAAATAATTAGTCACATGAAATTTAATTTTGTCCGCTGTCAGCGTATAGTCGGATTAGAACTGATTAGTTGACTTTGTTTGATTGAAACTTGGGAGATCTCCGTAGGGTAGTTATAGAGCACACACGGAATCCTGGTCTAAGGGTTAACTTTCCATCAAATTAACCGCAGTTAGTTTACCGAAGGATTGGGAAACCGAAGGGAACAAATTATTAATCCGAAGATGTTGTATTTACTGTCACTAGATGGTAGTATGGTTCGAAAAGTGTTTGAAAGATTTTAGTGTAAGAAATTCCGTAGGTGATTGTAGTTAAGTAAAATGATTTACCTTAATGTGAGAAAAAGTTTTTGGTTCATATTTCTTGCCGCAAAGCACTTACGATGTTAAGGAGTTAAGAGATCAGTAGGAAATAATAATTCAAAAAAAGAGTTAGAAACGCCTGAACGAGAAGTCTAAAAAGGTAAATACCGACGAATTAAGTCACACGATTTACCGAAACATTTTATACGTTTTGCTTTCTCTCGGATGATTTACGGAGAGGCTCGTAGATTGTGGAAAATAGGAGGATCTCAAATCACCGGTTTAAGTTAGAGGAAAACCACGAGTTCAAAAGAGGCTCTTCACGGCTTCAACCGCCGCCGCGTCCCGTTCTCCTACGCTTCTATAGTAATAAATCAAAGGGCGACCCTTGAAACATTCACCGGGACGCTTTGCTCCTTTTGAAACATTGCAAGAGGGAAAGAGTAACAACCATTAATTTTCTACTCCTCCGTTGAACCTAGTTTTACAGACTTAAACTTTCCGCCCCACTTTCCTATGCCGTCCAATAAAAATGCTAAAAGAACAAATCGGATGAAAGATGTCATAATTCACGCTCATTGAATACTGTCTGCTTAGCGTATGTTTTAGTTCTTCGTTTAAATGATGTACTGAGCCCCAGAGTCAGGAGAGCGCGGGGAAGCAAGGTTTATGGGCCCGAGGTGCAAGAGGAGCCTGGAACAAGACCCCGAAAACCATTGCATATAATTTCGTTCAGTCCTCCCCCTTATATGTCAAATTTTCCGAAAATACAAAAAAGTCCGGTTTTTCCGCGAAATCTTCCTTTTTATAGATGTGAGGTGTCCCCCACAGTACCTTACGGGTATGGGCCCAGGCGAAGGCTTTCGCCATATTTCCTCTATCTCAATCATGGCTAACTCCAAAGGATCTACTGAGAACTATTGCTTCAACACCGCTACTAACCAGGGGATTGAATTGTTACAATCCTTATTTAAGAAAAAAATAAATAAAAAAGTAATGTAAAGGCAGAATTTGAAAAATCTTGAATTAAAAAAAAAGATTTCCCATTTGGAGAAGGGTGAAGCTCGCAATCAATCACATAGAGAAGGCACCGGCGAGGATAAGAAATGAGATAAAAGAATATTGACGGATTAACGTTTGTAAGAAGTCTGTCGAAGTCGCCCATTTCAATTTCCTTTTTTCCCCTCTATTACGTTTTTTTCTTATTCCTTTTTGGTAGATTTTTTTATATTAAACCTCTTGTCCGGACCAAATGAAAGAAAGAAAAATTTGACGTAATATTTTCGGGAACATGTGCACCCGCGTTTTTGGTTCAACAAAAAGTGAGTAAAAAAAAGTGGGTGAACAGAAACTATGCATAACCACTGCTCAGTTTTCAATTTTGGTAGTATCGCCAGAAGCGTTTTCACAGAATCTTCTATTCTCTAGTTTACGCATACTTACTCCCAGTACCTTTTAGGATTTCTTTCAGAATCTACCTATTGCAATGGGTGCGGTAGTCGCAAAATCAAAAAAATTTGTATACGTTTTTTTTAGAACAAGAGCTATTTTAATGCTTCTCATTTGAAGTACTCGTAAGAACAAATGTCGAGGTCTGTTTTTTTTCTTTTTCCATAAAGGTCCTTCTAATACGGACCGAGCGTAGCAGTTATGGTAATGCAATCGACTCCATTGTGAAGGAAAAGCAATCTGTGATACTTCCAGACAACGTTAACGTACAAATAAAGGCTCCTGGACACGCACAAAATATCTAATCATACCGACAAACGATCGAGAGAGAGAAAAAAAGGAATCCCTACAAAAAAAGGGTTATCGTTGCACCTTACTTATTTCATTTCGAATCAAAACGCTTGACTTCAGAAACCAAAGGGCGCCTTAGGTTATGTCTGAAAAGAGAGTAAATGTATTTCAGAGGGGGACTTTGCACCATAAACAGCGTAATCCGAACCATCCAGATTACACATCGGGAAGAAAGGAAAGGATGTAAAAATGTGAGGTAAAAAGTTCTACAGCGTAAATTAACATTTTTCGTTATTATAAATTTGGAGATTATGCCTTGTCGGAAGTTACAAGGTCCTCCTTACCTCCTTTCCGCCGCTGAGAATCCAATCAACAGTAATTCTCGGTTAAAGGGTTCTGCGGCGTTGGAGAAAAAAAGCGTTATCGATGGACGCGAATAATGGCCCGTGCCCGGATTGAGCTTCGTAATTGGGTGACAGAGTGGCTGCGGAGGCGTTTTATTTTTGATAGTCAGCGAAACGAATCCGAGGGATTGTGAATTTTTTGTTATAAATTCAGCTATTTCTTTATTTTTAGTTCATACCCGACCTCTTTATTTTCTGTTCACGTAAATATCAGACCCGCGGCCGCCTCTTGCAACAGAAAAACTCAAGATCGATAAAAATCTCTGGCCCTAGAGGGTCTCTACCGATTACTCTGCATTTGAGAATATAAATAATAATATTTAATTTAAACACTTAGCTTCCCATAAAAGATTTAATTTAAACCACAGTATAATAAATTTATCCTTGACTACTTAATAAAGTTATGGGGGATGCAGGGTTCCTCTAAGCTGTGTTTCACTCCCTTCGTCGTTGATAAGATTAGCATCAGTGACCGCCCGGCGCCCAGCCCGGGGGCCGGAGATTCACTGGAAGTAGTGAGACTCAAACAGATTTTTTTCCTATCAACTTTTCAAATAAATGGAAGATTTTCGGATCAGATTTTTTTAAATACAAAAAATAAAAATATACAAAAAAATTATCTCCCTTTTATTTATGGCTCACCAATCAATCTAGTAATAAATCTTGCTTTCCTCCACCGAAAAATTAGTTTAGAATCTAGAGATCTAATTTATTTCATTTTTTTGTGACCTAAACGGGTTGTAGGATGAAGTTTAGATATTTTTTGACACTAAATTAAATGGCGCTGGTAGCTTTAAAATAATCGCTAACTCTACAATTGGGGAACATTTTTTTTCTCTCTTCCGACGCAACGTATAAAACTTCATCTCCCAAAGGTAAAATTATCCTACAGGAATAATTTGTTATTTCATAACTAGAAAAAAAGGCTTTTAAAAACTTTCTATTCGCTTCAAAATCGTACTGGTTAGAACATCCAAAATGATGAAACTCAGAGGAGTTTCAGGACACGGGGAAACAGGCCATTGTTATGATGTATGTATAATCAGGTCGCTGTTACGCAACGGGTAATATTACACCTTTATCTCGACAACGAGAGAACCCTTCAATATTTTACATGTAGGTGTAGATATTGTTTGCACACCTACCATCCACCGACGCCCTCAATATGAAGCAGTATTGTAAAAAGTGTCTCCTAGACTAGCTCTATTAAATTTTTTTAAAAGTAATAATAACAAAAAATCGGTCATGGCCGAGGGAGAAAACACCCAGGGTACAAGATTTATAGATGTTTTCTTTCTACAAAAAAATAAAAGTTCAAAACTTTGCTAGTAGTTTGAAGAGAAATTTTAAAGAAAAAGGAAGAAAAAAATTAAAGAAGTGATGGAGAAGGTCGTAGGGGATCCATTAAAAATGGTGAGTCTACACATTACATTGTCTACCCTCCTTTAACGCGCCTATTCCATTTCCAGGTGAACGAAATGGTCGAAAAAGGAGGGGAGGGGAACTGCCGGTTAGGAAAAAAACGGTGGTTAGGATGATGGAGCATTGATTTAACGAGTGGTTACTCACGGGCAAGGAAAGGAGGCGCGGGAGTATTTCATAAAAGATTATGAGAAAATGTAGGAGGAGCCCTAAGGCGTCGCGCTATCTGGATGGAAAGAAGAGAGAAGAAGGGAAAAAAACCAGCGCGAGACATTATATCACATTATCATTATCAACGTACCACCAACAACATTAACCCTCCTTCGATCAATAACCCGTGAAATTTCTTTTTTTTCTTTTTGAAGAGCCACTTAAACCGTAACAAGTGACAAAAAGAGGTTGCGAACGTTAAAAGCTTTTTATTTTTTCCCAAGCTGTAAATTGCACTTTTTTCAAGATAAATCTAAGTATCAAAATTTTAAATGTTTTTAAAAAGCAATATGAAGAAAGTCCAGTCAGTCTAAGCCTGGGATCTATTATTTATTATTATTTATATTTATTTTTTTTCCCCGAAACCCCCAACATACCCTCCCCTCACCATGTCCGGGGGGGGGGGGATTTTTGCGGTTTTTTGGTTTTTTGCTTTATCTGCAAAACGGTACTGTGCTGGCCAAAAAATATTTTTTAAAAAGTTAAAAAAAAAAAGCTGAGTAAATTTGGGTCAATAAAGGTTTTGTACGACCAACGGCCCCGAGCTACGTGGCGGCAAAAAGCAATGTACATAAAACGAAAAAAAAAATTTTGACCTTGGGGCGAAGGAGTGACTTTTCGAGGTTTTTCGTCTGTATCTTCAAAACGTACGTCGTAGACAAAAATGTAGTATAAAAATGAAATGTAATTAAATTTCCTACAAATTTGACGAAATCAACTTCATCGTAGGATAAGCCGTTTCGGAGCTCCAAGCCGGTGAAAAAATCGATGAAAAAGCGTGTTAAAAAAAACTTCCGAGAATCGATTGCATAAATAGTTTTTAACTTGCAATAGGAAGGTACTTAGCGTTTTTTTGTGGATAACAGAAGACAAGGGAAATTTAAAGAGATTTTGGTTTTAAGGATTGTCACAATTTAGCGAGGGATAATGTGGAGGTGGCAGATAAGAAAAATTACAAAACTGCGGCGAACCTTATCTGGATAGATACCCAGCTTTGTCCTTGTATCAGGATCATCGGAATCTGCAAGGAACCATAGGGGGAGAGCTTGAGTTTATTTTTAAATTGGATTAAATTTTTGGTTACACTAGTCTCTTTTTTCGTAATTTAGTAAATCATAATACATACATTGTTATGTTTAAAGACCCTATATGCTCTAAATTCTAAATCCCATCGACCGCCAAGCACGTCGGACCTAAGCCCTTGCAAATTTTGACTACGATTTCAAAACGACAAAAAAAAAAAAAAAATGAACACACAGACGAGTTGAGATCGGTAAAGATCAACATTCGATTTGACCCTCCGAGGTCTGGAAGACCTTCCCCAAAATCCCGAAATGAGGGTATCACAACAACTTCTTTAAGGAAGTTAATTAGTATTGTAATTGGTTCCTAAAGAGGTTTGTCCTTTCCAGAGAGATTTCGAATGGTTCAATCACAATCAATAAAAATAAATTAAGGCTATTCAACGTCCATTTCGTTATAATTTCACTTCTATTTCTCTCTTCACGCATAGATTTTTATTTTTAAATAAAATAATTTTAAATAAATATAATTTTAATAAATAATTAAAATTTTTTAAATAAATAATTTTAAAATAAAATAATCATTTATTTTCTTTTCAACTATTTGTTTTTGAAATTCCATAAAACGTTTTATAGTCATCAGGCTTAGAGAATAATTAACAAGCTTAGAATTCCGAAAGTTAATTAAGACAGAACTTACTATTCTATATTCTAATCCCACAAATAGTTCATCCGATTATACGGAAAGATGTTGATTGAGGTAATAAAAATATTTTTTTAAACTTCCTTTTGTTTTATTGAGTTCAGGACCTTTTAGTTTTGGAGAAGAAAAAAAATATTACTGCGTACTTTACTTTTTAGTCAGCAATCCAAACAACGAAAAGTCAGTCTTTTTCAGCGACGGTTTTCGTAGTCGCTGGAACCCCAAACTTCCAACTTTTTGACGAGTAAACATCGCAGATCAAAAATAGAAGTTTTAAAAGGAAGAAAGAAAAAACTTTTTTTTTATTCAAACAAACCTTTTCTACTTTTTTATTTGTTTCTAAAAAAGGATTTTGAAAAGAGCTATTGGTGGAACGCGGATAAAAAATAGAGTGGATGTGGAGGCGGAATGTCACAAACAGATACATAATAGATCCTCCGACATCTTGCTGTGACGTACGACTTTAGGATACCTAGGAAGAACAACTGGCCTTAAATAAATAAATGAGACAATTCAGGGTTGGGTCATGACCACAATTTTCCCAGGTCGCGCCCCTAAAAGTCAATAATAAAAATTAGGGCTTTTTTCTAGATAGGTTAAAAATTATTTTGAGAGTAACCAATGATTTTTTTTATTTTTCTTTAGTTGGAAAAGGAAGAAACGATAAGGTGCTCCTAGACTTCTCTTGTGTCGTATATCAAGTAATTCCCGTGGCGTCTGCCAATTTCTACTTTGACCCAATTCTTCCCTTAAGTTGATAACTTTAAGTTCTAACAAATTTAATTTTATTTAATTATCTTCGTGGTAATATTTTTTATTTCTTTAAATTTAGGAGAAAATATTAAACGATTATTGTTTTTTATGCACAATGAGAGCGGAACGCTGTCGCGTTCTTTTATTAAAGCTAAAAGCCGTAATACGAATCTAATCTGATTCAGGCTCACGGGAGAACATTTTGATTAATTATTAAAACGGGAAGAAGTCCTCAAATGGTCGACATCTTTAGCTGCCACTGGATTTTAATTTATTCCTCCATCCTTTTCCTTCGTAACTTTTCAACCGAAATCGTTTTCTTTAGTAATTAATACGCCGGGACGCTATAACTGAGTTCGATGTCACTTTCTGTTCTTAGAATATTAAAAATAAGTAGGAAGAAAATTTGTTCTAAAGGAAGGAAATCATTTGTTGAATTTAATCAAACTTTTTAAGGTCGTTTATATTCAATATAAGAAATAATTTATAAATGGATACACCTTTTCATTTTTTCCCGTTATACAATTTCTCATGATTTATTTTTACTGATCAAAAAGGCATGGAAATTAAACTTTCGTAACTTTCGATTATTTTTATTTCTACAGGCGAACTTTTTCGCCGAAACAAGAAAGTCGATATAAAAGAAAAAGAAAAAGAAAAATGAGAATAGGTAATTTGTCGCAGTAAACGAGTCCTCCGGTCAAGGAAATGAGTAATTGTGAGAGACATAAAGCAGAATGAGTTTTTCGGGGACAATCATTTTTTTAGAAATGGGATTGAAATAATTTTATTTTCAAAGAACAACAAATATGAAAACGTAAGAAGCACGCCTTTCGATATTAAACTATACTGAATGAATAATATAAAAATGAACGTTGGAGACGACAGATCTTGTTTTAATAATTTGTTTGATTTAGTTAAGGAAGTAGGTTTTGGAACTTATTTTACGAATTTTTTGGTGTAATAAAAAAAATTTTTTAGTAGGGAGAAATTTGATACTTCACCCTTTGAAAGAGGGACATCCCTTGGGCAGAATACCCATTAATTCTACCTTAATACTTAGACAAATTTTTGAAAAAAAAAAAATTAAATTTGACCTTCCCCTCCTTAAACTCCCTCCCTCCATTATACTTCCCCCTCCTATATGTTCCTTCTCTTTAAGGAAGTTTCCGTTGGAAGCTTTTTAAACTAGTGCTTTATTATTGAGTATAACATTTTAGTAGAGGTAAAAAGTTTTAAAAAGTTTTAATAACGACCAGAATTACAGCGTCCGGTGTTATTGAGGAATTTGTTAGCCGACCGCTCCAAGTTTACCCCCTATGTAGATTAGCCTCAGGATAGGTAAGGCTCTGTTAGTTTTTCCCACATCAAAAAAGCGATTTAACGAAACCGCTGAATTAAGTGTGTGAAGGTAGACTTAGCGAGCAAACCAAATTTGCATTTAATTCCACCCCGGGTCGAACGGTGAAGAGGGGAAGGGAGCAGTTCAAAGAGAGTAGGGCTTACAAGATGAAATGAAGGAGAGGCCATCCGATGTCCACCCTCTTCAGGGTCGGACAGGGATTAAACAAATGAATCGACTTTTTTTCTCTCTCTTTTTTCCTTAAGCCGATAAAAAGCTTTTTACAAATTTAGCCTTTGTTTTCTAAACGCTACTTTTCCATAATCAGTTTTGTTATTTTAGTATAGAAAATAAATAATTAAAAGGCATCATTGAAGTGGAGTTTTACGAAAAGTACAACCTTTATATTATTATTGAACATGAAACATAATATTTATTTAAATAATGTACCAATGAGCCCTCTCAACCCCGAGAAAAAGGCTGAAAACCACACGGCAAAAGAGTAAATCGAGATTTCCCTGCCAGGGGCAGCCTCGGGTCGTCGGGACGGGCGTTTCGGCTTGGGTAACTAACGTAGTTTGATGTTATCGGCTCGAAAAGCTTAACAAGCAATAGGGTTCTCACGTTTTACGACTTAACTTCTATGGTCTCGTGGCTGATCAGGATTTAACGAGTTAGCTAATAAGCAGTCCCCGGGCCTTTGTTGTAAGCTCCAACCCTTCCAGTTTATATCTCAGCCATATTAGATTTAATAAAAAGGTTTTGGGAAAATCGCTAATTTTTAATTTGTGCCAAAGCTATATTTTTACTTAGCTTCTAATTAGGTATTAATTAAAGAAACTTAAAAGAAGAACGTCCCTCTTTTAAATATTTACCTTTAGGTTCTTCTTTGCTCCCACGCCCTCAAGTAGCGCCCTCGTCACCACGGTACCCGCCTCTGTTTATTTTATTTAAAAAGGAAGGGCAGCAATTTTTTAGTAAAATCGTTCATAAAAGGTTTTTTGAAAATCATGTAAATTTATTAAAATGTATGCTAAAAGAAATTTACATCCCAGAATCGTGTTTCTCTCTGCCAATGTAAAGGAAAAAAACCAAACTTGTAAGTAGGCTGCCTACGTCATTATTTCGCACCTCCTCGATAACTGTGAAGTTAAAAACTACCTCTAAAAAAATTAATTTTTGATTTGCTCGTGGAATCAGAAAGTTTGTAAAAACGACTTCCACGTAAAAATATCGTCAAAAAAATAAAAATCATTTGATTAGCAGTTCACTTTCGGACATAATTAAACGCAATAATTAAAAGGTTTGAAAGTTTTACGAGTTTTTATTTCAATTCAATATTGATTAACCACAAAGGGAGAAAACCGTAACATAAGCCTAAAGCGTATTTTTTACAAACAAATATTTACGGCTAAAATGGAAATTTAACTCTGATAGAAAAAAAAAGTAGGTCGCATATTTTAGTCTCTTTCGAGTGTAATTAGGGAGGTGAGATAAAAAACACTGATTATGTTTCGTCTCTAAACTTGTTAGTCAAAGACGTTAAATTGGTGTTTAATGCGAATTTAAATGTTGACGGAGGGGCTACTTAAAAAGGATGTAAAGGTCTATTTTCCCTAAAACCTCTTCTCCCAACTTGGTTTTCTTTTGCTTCCCACCCTAATTCCCTCTTCACTTTTTTAACTACTTCAACTGTGAAAAATTCCGTCTAATTTTTTTTGTTTATCCCTTGTTTTTTCTGTGCTTATCCATCTAACGAGGGGAGTCGTTTCGAGTTTCCACCTAAATACATCTGAAACTACTTGGATTTCTGAAATAGGGGCCGCGGCGGAGTAAACGTCCGAATAAAACGTGTTTCTAGTTAAAAAGGTTGTTAAACGCTCGGATGTTTAAAGACCAGAAAATCGAGGAAAACGTCTTCGAGGCTATTTGCTATCATCGAGAGGGGTCTATTTGACCATCCACTGGGGGCTAAGTCCCAAAGTCCGCCATTTCAGAAGGTTTTTGACTGTCACAAACGACTCGTAAATCATAACTTAAAATGAAAAAAGAAGGTTATCAAACGTACCAACTTTTGAAAATAAAAAATTCTTCATTTTATGAAGTGGTTTGTATAAAACGGCTTGAGCAGTAGACTTATTCTTTATTAAACTGATAATAAGAAGGTAAAGAATTATTAAAGATGAGCCGAAAATGTTGATGTTTCAAAAAACACTTTACAACCCTTGTTTTTTGTTCGTAGTTTTCAACCAGGGGTTTCCGACCTCCGTTCACTTCAAAAGTTTTGTTATACTTGGCCCGCGTCGAACGAGGGAATCATAATTAATTTCCTTGTTATTGATTACAATCCACCACCTAGAGAATATCCGACACAATGGCGGAATTTACTTGAGGTAAAGTTGGAAAGCGAAATTAAAAGAAGGTTTTAGGAGAAATAAAAAGATGTGCTGGGTGGCCGCAAAGTCTGACAGTGAGGGGAGTGGGGCATATTTCTCTCCGCATAAAATTAATCGAATGAATAACACGAAATGCTTTATCAATATGACAGCCTAATAGTTAATGATTTGGAAGTAATATGAATCTGATAGATATACTTTCTAGTCTATTTACGTAGGCAAATAAAGTGATTATTTGAAACATGTTTCTTTGGGGACTTTCTTCTAATTAGACCGTTTAAGTGATAATACTATGTATGTAAAATTAATAAATACCTTTTTTTGATTTTATATTGTTGGCTGAATCCGAATTGCAGTCAAAAGCTAGATTTAAAGTCGTGGCGCTCACGTCTTCAAAAGGAGATATCCGAGTTGCGGTCAGAGGTGAAATTCCCTTTTTTTTAACAGGTACTTTAACATTTTAATTTACTCCTTGTGTTCCTCCCGATTGCACGAATTTCATGAGACATTTCCAGCTGCAGTTGAATAACAATGGATCTGCATAAATGATCCTTAAAGCGAATAAGGTTAAGAATTTGCATTTTCTTAGACAAAGTAGTATATGGAGGGATCATTTAATCTTAACCATTATATGAGGCGCTCCGGGTACGAAGGGCGAACTCGACAAAACGTAGTTTCGAGATATTCGCATTTTAAAGTTTCGGTTTTTACGCATTTAAAGGGGAAAAAATGGCGAACTCAACATAAAAATTATATGGGTGTACATATTCACCAAGAGGTCTAGAATCTGAAAAAAAAAAAATGGAGGACCCTTCCCCAAAACCCGACGTCGAGGGTATCACAATAACTTCTTTAAGGAAGTTAAAAAATTTGTCCGATGTCGAGTTCGCCCTTCATACCCGGAGCGCCTCATTATGAACTTTTTGAGGTCCACTAGTACAATGACGGTCACTTGGCTTCTAAAACACATGACGCGAGTGGGATTGCGTGCCTCTCCATCGTCTGACAGGAGTACTCCCCGCAAATCGTATTATAAGCCTTAAAAGCTATTCGTCGGTTCAGAGTTGATGAAAAAAGGCTGCACGGACGTCGCTATGACCGCAATCCGGATATCTATAAAAGGTGTGTCCGCAACTCAGAAATCTTCATAAAAAATTGACGCAATTCGGAAACTCCAATATTGTCCACTAAAGATAAGACGCATACCTGGAACAAAAAATAAATTCTATTAGGAAGATCTAAAAAATTCGCAATTAAATTGGGGGGCCTTCTCAAAGATACGGAGGCGCCGCGCTTAAACAATTTAATTCCTGTCTGATCTTCGATTTGGTATGAGATATTAAATATTTTTAGACTACATTATAAACGGTGTATCAAAGGGCAATTCCATTGCTGACACGGCGAATTTCGATTATTTAAATGAAAGAAATTATTCGTTAAGATAATTCGATCATGGGATTCCAAGGGCCCAAATCCGTAGGAAAGGAGGATGAGAAAACCGTCGGTGTAAAGGCATGTCATTTGGATAATTCCCGATCGAGTCGGGAAACATTTCGATAATTCCGGAATTCATATTTCGCTAAATGCTTGCCATTTTCGATAACTGGAAATGGGTAAATTAGGTATAAAAGTAAAATTGCTGAGCAAACTATGACAACAGAGCAACTAGGATAATTGGGAAATTTTTTTTGAAGGATAAGCGCTTGTGTGAGACCGTTTCAAGAGGGGTCTATTCAAGTATTTCAAGTTAATCGATGTTGTTACTGAGTGTGTACCTTACTCCTAGTTTTGTCAGGGAAGGGGAGAAAATAGCGGTGAATTCAGACGAATAAAAAAGGTTGCTCCATGGATTTTTGTGAACGTAGGGCGCAATAAAAGATAAATTTATAGTCGAGAATAAAAGAGGTTTAAGTATGAAAAATCGTGAAACGAAACATTTTCTCTCTGCGTTTGTCAGTCCGGTCGAAAATACTAAAATTCGTTATCCTTAATTGAGATTTGTTAACTTGTTTTCAAATAAGGAGAGTTGTGCAGAAACAGCGATCCCTCTCCTCACTTTTAAACATTAAAATGGATAACGGGGATGGTGGAACGCGGGCGAGTGTATAATGAATATTTTACGATTTGATTAATCCCGTGTGACCACTGCTGGTTCGACTCGGGGAGTGCAAAAGGGTGGGGTGAGGCGACAAGGGGTAGTCTGTGTAATGCCCTATCAACAACAGGCGAACGGATAATTAATCTAGAGTGTGGGAAAAACGACAGTCCGTTTAGAATAGAAAAAAAAATGCTGTAGATCCACCCTCTTTTAGATATATTTTTGTTCCAATGCGTACAATTTGCAGCTTCATAAATTATTTAGTAAAAAAAAAAGGAAATTTTTGAAAATTGATGAAAAAAACTTTTGCCGGCGGAGTCAGCGTGATGACACTTATGACGTCTAAACGCTGGGCGCTTTGCTCTTAAATAAAAGGATTGTTTAGCTATTCATTTTTTAATATTAACTTCCTTATGGGTTATTGTTTTAACCTCCTGTTAAGGAGCCCATTTCTCAAGGTACCCTCAAAAATCCTTCATTAAAGTTATTTCGTATTACATACTTATGAAACTACCTTGAAGTGATCATTCATGTGATCAGGTAGCTGTTGAGGTACCTTAATAAGAGCTCTCATAGCCTGAAAACACAGTCTTTGATTCTAAGTTGATTTTCACTTAAAACCTATCATATGTTAAGGAACGGAAAAAAGATGTTCAAGTTTTGGTTAAAGAATGATAGTTCAAGTGAAGGAAAGGTAAGTTTCTAGGAACTATTTTTCTAGATTTCCCTGAAAAATCCTACCATGACGTTATTTGAACCCCGTGTTTTCAAGGTAGCTGTCTCAACAGCTAAGTACCTCAGTACTTAAGAAGTCCTTGAACCGAGTGCTCTCATTGGATGATAACACATCCTCGATTTTCACTTATAACTTTGACTAACCTAAGGAACGGAAAAAGATGTTTAAGGCCCATCCTACCGCCCGAGCATTTTGTTTCTAAAACAAGAGATCGCAGCACTTTCGCCCCTAAAATTACTTTCCAATATTTGAGCACTAAAAATCGTCGGAAAATTTTTACAAAAGCTCGTTCTCCTTATTTTGGAAATGCCCATACGGTCTTGGAAGCAGTTTTTCCGAAAAAGTTTTCCTTTGGAAAATAGAAATTTTATTTTTCGACTAAAACATTTTTCAAAAAAAAAAAAAAAACCGTCAGCCATTTTGTAGGCTTTGACGAGCTGTTTCCAAAAATATTTATATACATATAGTTAGTTATTATCTATAGTATATTAGATATAGTTAGTATAGTATGTTTAACATAGGAACCCTTTTGTCAACCTTGAACATCATTCCCATGACGTAATTTCGCATCAATGAAACTCCCTTGAAGTGATTCGTTCCTTCAGATGAAATTCAGAAGGCCGTAGCCTGTAGTCAAAAGGTTATTGCGAGAAGCATAAAAGCATGAGGATTCGGCAGTTGTGACGTCACGCCCCCTTTTTTGGTAGCCAATTTCGAAAATTCATTTTTTATCGTATGAAAAAATTCAAACGGCATTGCCTCTTTTCTATTCTTTAATTTAATGTACAATTCATACTTCCTAATTGCACAAAAGATTCTCGGTGTATCATATCACATTATTAACATGAATAAATGAATTGAATTTTCTTTTTCTTTTTCGAGGAAAGGAGCAGGAATCACTCTACGTCCGGGGATCGACCACCAACTTATTCAACCTGAGGTCGCGTTCCGGATCCGGACATTGCAAATGTTTGGGTTTCAACCGCTTACCGATTTCTCCTCACTGTACCCGCTCATCCACAATTGTGAAAAACAAAAATATGGCTTATCTCATAATTCACCTACTTTTCGGTTTCATTTATCCTATTTATGGGGAAAAAGTCCATTCATAGATTTTTATTAATAGAAGTAATATACAGGTGAGATATCACACCTTTATTAGGTACCTAGTGGAAAGCATAGAATTGAGGTTTGAAATAGGGATTTTAGGAGGTCGAGTTTTTATGCTAAGGTGAGTCACTTGAATGATATTAAAGCCTAAAAGGGTCATCAATCTTCACTGTCCATAAAAAAAAAATCCTGAGAAAAACGCTCTCGTACGGTATATAAAATAACGATTAGCAATAATACAAAAAAAGGGGTGATGATCGCGCCCATTGTTCGGGAGTCCTTAACGGAGTTCAAACGTCTTCAGATTTTTAGCTCTGGGGTTGGATTTGGAAAGAGGCCAAGCAATGAAGAACACTCACACGACGATTTATTTGACGAAACGCGTCCACATGCTTTATCCCCATTTAAGATAAAGCGAACGTTCGAGATAAACTTAATATTTTTATATCCGAGCAAAACCTTTTAAATCTTTTCTGACGATTCATCAACTGGAACTTTCCTCAAAATGCCACCTTTTTAATAAGGAGTCGCTACTTGAAATCCCTAATATTGGGAGTACTTAAAGGGTGATACTGCTCCAATCCGGCACTTCCACGAATTCTTGTTTAGCTTCTAAAGGGTTAATTTTTAATTTATAAACAATATCTTTGTCCCAACCGCAATTTGAAACTGGTTTGAAACTCCTGGAGCTGCGCAGAAGGAATTCGACGTCGTTCAAATAGTTTATCCGTCAAATATGAAGTCATCTGACGTCAAATATGGCCTCCAAATCCTTCTGCGCATGCTCCAGGAGTTTCAAACTAGTTTTAAACTGCGGTAGGAACAAAGCTAATGATCGCGGGGGAAAATATGTTACTGTCAACTCAACTTTTTTACGAACTGAATATGAGATTTTAACAATAGTTAGGATTGGTAATTTAAGGGAAAATGTTTAACATGAAAAATGCATAATTAATCGTCTATGCACATAATGGTGTTCTGAAATATCACAGGACTCGTGTGTCTGGGTTGTTATATCATTGGGAGTGTCATTAGAATCGTCGATAGAAGATTAATGAGAACCAGAAAAATGAAAATCCGATGGAATGCAACGTTAACGAATTCGAATTTTTTTTTGTCGAATGAGTATTGCTAATTGGATTAACGGGAGAGGAAAAGACCTGAGCATTGAGAGACCCCCTGACGATTTTGATGCTTCCGCGAAATGCCTCATCCCTTTTCAAAAGTTTCCTTCGAAATCCGATTTCAAACGAGCTTGAATTAGTTTCCTGGACAGCTGCTCTAAATATGTCGCATTACAGTTCCTTTGTTTCATTCGTCCCATTTTAAAATGTCTATCCCGTGCCAATCCGACCATCAGCATTTCGACTTTCAAAATTACCAAAATTGTTTAAAATTTGGTAAATATTGAGGTATTCCTAATTATTAATTAGAGGCAGTAAGCGCATTGAGCTCTTATAATTCACTCCATGTCCTTTTGTATTCAGTGGAGCAGATCGAACAATCTGTTCGGCCTGTTTTTCAACTGAAACGGACAAACAAATCTGCTCCACTCGTTCCAATTTGATGAGGAAAACTCTGAAATTTTTCCAGCTTCTTTCATACACTCGTTAACAATTTGAAACCATAAATTAAATTTATGAATATCCTTTGATTATGTGCTATTTAAAACTTTCAAAAGAATTTTAACACATAATTGAATTATCTAGGGTGGCGTTCCACCCCTATAGCAAAACCAAAATTAGTTAGGAATTTTTTTAAATAAATATTTCCCTCAATTTCCTCATACCAACGTAAAGAAGGGTATTTTTACTAAAATCTATTTAAAAATTTAATTTAATTTTTTTATTGTGTTAATATAAAAGAGTTGGATCTTAACAGAAGAAGAGGTTGTCAAAATTTAATTATTTTATAAGACCTCCCAAAGCGCGTTTTTTTATTAAAATATTAAATGCTAATTGAATTTTCCCAAAGTAACTATTATTAGTTTTCATTAATTTTGTTAATCGACCTATTAGGCCAAATGCAAGAAGAACTGAGAAGTTCGGAAAAGTTTTATAATGGAAGGAAGAATCCGGTCCTTTTAAAGTTTACAAACTCCTGTATAACTTAGGGTTCTTTGAAAGGGAAGGAAGAAAGGTCTCGAGAGAAAAAAAAACCTATCAAATGCGTTCGACTTAAAAAGAAAACAACAAAAAATGATAATTTATAATGAAGAATAGTTACCTTTTAAAAAAATTATGTAGTATAACAATTATTAACATTTTAAATCCTGTGAAAAAATAAAATTTCATTATAAATTCTCTCTTTTTTTTTTACATTGGCATAACCTAAAGCTAGGGAAATGTTTTTAAGGAGGCAATAAGGGGATTTATGACGGTCATATAACTCGGAAGAAATGTTAAAGTTGTACGGAGGGACTATACGAAGAATAAAAAAATAAA
>JACGAQ010001876.1:0-50056 GCA_014119065.1 Orius insidiosus | reverse complement strand
GAAAATCCTTTTGCCCTCCCTCAAGATGTCCACACCGCGATTAATCGCACCACGTTGGCGTGCACCCGCTATTTACGGGCGCGTTTTTCCTGTTCAGCCACCCAGGCTTTCAATACGTCAATATCGTGCTGCCAGTCGTGTTTCAGTTCGTCAATCCACCTGCACGTTGTCCCACCAGGCGGGCAGCGTCGTGGTCTGGATTTGCTGCGCACCTGCTGTAGATGGCGCAACCCAATGGAACCGGCGGCACCTTTGATTTTGTGCCCCTCTTCCGCGATGCCTTTCTGATCGCGCGCTGTCATATTAGAATCCAGCACGGCAAGATAACCAGGCATCATCTGCTCAAACATCGCCACGCTCTGATGGATCAGCGACGGTCCAACCAAATCCAGATATTGTTGCAACATGGGAATATCAAGCAACGCTTCTCGAACCGGTTCCTGCTCCGACACATCAGGGGTGGCTTGCTCAGGCTCATCCTGATAGTCCCAATACTTTTTAATAACAGCGATTAATGCAGTCACCGCCAGCGGTTTGCTAAGCACATCGTCCATACCCGCATCGAGATATTCTTTTTATCGCGCAGTACGTTAGCCGTTAAAGCAATCAGCGGCGGCACGTTTTGTCCGGCATATTTTTTGCGCAGCTCACGCGCCACATCCAGCCCAGTCATGTCCGGCAGTTGGATATCCAGCAGCACCAGATCGAATTCGTCTGGATCGAACATCGTCAGCGCTTCCTGTCCGGTCATCGCCACTTCCACGCTGCTGCCCAGTTTCTCCAGCACCGAACGCGCTACCACCACATTCAGCTCGATGTCCTCCACCAGCAGCACGTTGAGCGCGGGTAACGGCAACTCATCCTCTCCGCCGACAATCACCTCATCCAACGCCGGGGCGGTAACGGTCAGCGTAAAGCAAGAACCTTTGCCCTGCGTGCTGGTGACATGAATATCACCGCCCATGTTCTGCGCCAGACGCTTAGAAACCGCCAAGCCGATGCCAGTACCGGTCGCCGGTTTACCGCCATGTTGTCTTTTACTGATAGTACATGGCGAAGATTTTCTCCAACTCATCTTCGGGAATGCCCATGCCGGAGTCTTCGACATCAAAACGCAACTGATCGCCTGAGTCGTGCCAGACACGCACCACAATGTTACCTTTATGGTTAAATTTCAACGCATTACTGATCAGGTTCCACAGAATCTGGCGCAGACGCGTACCATCGGTAATCACCCGCTGTGGCAACGGCGGATGCTGTTCAACGACCAGTTGCAACCCCTTCGGCTGCGCCAGCAAACCGCCCAAATTTTCCAAATCCGCCAGGAAACAAATAAAATCAGTAGGCTGATTATCCAGTTGCACCTTGCGGCGCTCCTGCTTGTCCATCTCGATCACGTCGTTAAAGATATTGCCCAGCGTGATGGCGCTGACATGCAGGGTTTTGAGGTATTTTTCTTGTTCCGCATCCAGATGAGTATCGAGCAGGATGCGACTGAGGCCCACAATGCCATTAAGCGGCGTACGAAGCTCGTGGCTGATCGTTGAGATGAAGGTGGTCTTCTCCCTACTAGCGTTTCTAACGCGTCCTGATAGCGCTTACGCTCAGTTATATCGCGCCCAAAACCCATCAGCCCGTGTCGCTTGCCCATTAGGTCGTAGAAAGGCACCTTGCGCAGTTCAAAACAGGCTTTGCGCCCGTCAGGATAGACCAGCCACTGTTCATAGGTGAGTGACACGTTGTGACGGAACACTTTTTCATCCGTTTCCATCACTTTTTCCGCCACATCGGGGGTGTAAACGTCTTTCGGCGTCAGACCCACCAGCTGTTTCTGGCTGCGACCCAACAGCAGTTCCATGGCGCGGTTACAGCCGGAAAACTCTTTATTTTCATTGCGGTAGTAAACCAAGTCCGGAGAGGCATCCAGAAACGATCGTAACAGCGCTGATTGTTGCTCCAGTTCCACCTGCGCCTGTTCGCGTCCGGCAATTTCCTCTTTGAGCTTGCTCAGCATCATCAGACGCGCCTCTTCTGCTTTTTCGCGATCGGCAATCTCCTGATTGAGCTGGGCAATATTGCCCTTTAGCTGATCGTTCAGCGTCTGGTCGCGCAGGCGCATCTCCTCCAGCTTCGCCACCAACTTAGCCAGACGTTGGCGCGACTCCTCCAACTGATCCACCACCACGGAGAGGAAATAGACCGCCCAGGGGGTGATTAACAGGCCAAAAAACACGGAACGAACGACATCGATGTCTTCGACCTTGCCGGTCAGCAGCAGCGTGACTGCCATCTGAACGGCCATCGCCAGCAGCACCAGCACCGAGGCCAGCAACAGTGAAAAACGCACCAGCCCGAGCTTTACCATCAAATCGACGTAGTACTGCGCCAACAACCGGATCTGCTTCATAGAGAATTTCCTTGGATACCCACCGCGCCATCATAACGTAAAATTCAGCACGATGCGGTGAGACAATCAGCACAACACGTTAACATTACCCTAAGATAACCGGTTGATATGTTTGGCCGAGCGCAGAGCCTTGCACCCCATGTGCCTGAAGGTATAAATCCAGTTCCACCATCCCGGTCCAGCGGTTTTCGCACCATAACGGTGCCAGCAGCGTCGGCCGCCGGGCGCTGGCAGAAATACGATGGAACACGACCTCTGGTGGCGTATGGCGAATCATCTCGCCGGCCGTGGCGACGTAGGTGTCCAGCGGTAATTCGCTCAACCGCCCGGCGCGCCACGCCTTAGCCATAATGCTACCGTCAACGATATGCAGAGGGTGAGGCTTGATGCCTTCAACACCGATATTCACCACGCGTTGCAACGTCGTCATGTAGTGATCGGCACGCTCGCCAGGCAATCCGACAATCAGGTGGCAGCACACGCGTAAACCGCGCTGATGCGCGCGCTGCACCGTTTCCTGATAGCAGGCAAAATCGTGACCGCGATTGATGCGATGCAGCGTTTATCCCAGGCACTCTGTAGCCTCAGTTCCAGCCACACCTCATAGCCTTGCGCATAGTAACCCGCCAACAGATCCAGCACGCTGTCCTGCACACAATCGGGGCGCGTACCCACGCACAGGCCAACGATCTCAGCTTGTTGCAACGCCTCCTGATAAAGCCGGTCCAGCATCTGTACTTCGCCATAGGTACTGGTATAAGCCTGAAAGTAGGCCAGATAACGTTTGGCGCGATTGACCTTGCCCGCCTGCATGTTGAGCTGTTCGGCAATACTTTGGCGTTGCATGGCTTCATCGGCAAAGGAGGCCACATTGCAGAATGTGCAACCGCCCCGCCCGAGCGTGCCATCCCGATTTGGGCAGTTAAATCCGCCGTGCAGTGTCAGTTTATGAATCTTTTCGCCAATAACGACGTTGAAAATCCCCGCCAAACATATTGATTAATTTTTGCAATTGCATAGGCTTTGTTGAATAATAGTGAGTCATGCTGTTTTGCCAAGCCAGTTTTGGTAGAAAATGCTTTTCCCCTCAGGTGTACAGTTTTTTCATGAGGCCTAACTGCATGATTTTGGGTTGCGAGGATCCGTCGTTTAACTGGGCTGCCAGCATAAAATCTATTTATTCAACAAATCCAATTGCATATTCTAACCTACCCCTGAGGGAAAACAGACTACTCTTCTCTTCCAGCGTTCGCGATGACCGCGATCAATCACACATCCTAATGAAATGCATTTTTATTCGATTTTAGTGAAAATAAACTCACATCTACACTAATTAAAGTTTCTAATCCCTTACGCGCGCGTCATGAAAAGATGAAGCGTTACTTAAAAAGAGTTTCATTAAATCTAAAAGGGGATATCCACAGCAGAATATTCTATAACGTAGATATAACGCAGCATGGTGACGAGATGTTCACGTTTTTGCATAGTGATGCAGCTCACACTTCATTCGGCCATCAATGCGTAGCTCAACGAACATTTTTTAAAAAATCATTTTATTTCATAACCATAACTAAAAATCATCTCTTAATCGCACATTTTGCATTGATATTTGACTGAACTGGCTTTCTCGCTAATTTGGGAGTTCGCTGGAAGCTTTCCCGACGAGTCCGCGACTCGTCATATTTATGCAGTTAGAAAAGAAATACTCCCTCTTAAAGCAAGTCATAGTCCACTTGTAAGACCGTCACGAGAGGCCGAAGAAGAGAACGGCAGGATGCGCGACCCGTCATCCGCCACCGTTCAACGCCACGGTGCCGAACGAAGTAGGTTGTGAGAGTCATACAGAGCCTGGGGAGGTTCACTGAGATATGTTGTACGATGCATCCCAAGAGAGAGACAACTGTGGTTTCGGATTGATCGCCCATATAGAAGGTGAACCGAGCCACAAGGTCGTGCGTACTGCGATTCACGCACTGGCCCGTATGCAGCACCGTGGTGCGATCCTTGCTGACGGCAAGACCGGCGACGGCTGCGGCTTGTTATTACAAAAAACCGATCGTTTCTACCGACTGGTGGCCGAAGAGCACGGCTGGCGGTTGGCGAAGAATTACGCCGTGGGCATGATGTTCCTCAATCAGGACCAGGATCTGGCCCGCGCGGCACGTCGCATTGTGGAAGAATAACTGCAAAATGAAACCTTGTCCGTACTGGGATGGCGTGAAGTGCTCACCAACCCAGACGTGCTTGGTGAAATTGCCCTCTCCTCACTGCCGCGCATCGAGCAGATTTTTGTCAATGCTCCTGCGGGATGGTCGCCGCGCGATATGGAGCGCCTGTTTATGGCACGCCGCCGTATTGAAAAGCGCATTCAGGATAAAGAGTTCTACGTTTGTAGCTTCTCCAACCTGCTCAACATCTATAAAGGTCTGTGTATGCCGGCGGATTTGCGTCTGGAATCGGCCATCTGCCTGTTCCACCAACGCTTCTCCACCAACACCGTGCCGCGCTGGCCCAGCCTTTCCGCTATCTGGCGCACAATGGCGAAATCAATACCATTGCCGGTAACCGTCAATGGGCGCGGGCACGTGCCTACAAATTTAAAACGCCGCTGATCCCCGATATGCAAGATGCCGCACCGTTCGTTAACGAAACAGGCTCTGACTCCAGCTCTCTGGATAACATGCTGGAGCTGTTCCTGAGCGGCGGGATGGATATCGTGCGCGCCATGCGTTTACTGGTGCTGCCCGCCTGGCAGAACCCGGACATGGATCCGGAACTGCGTTCGTTCTTTGACTTTAACTCCATGCACATGGAGCCGTGGGACGGCCCGGCCGGTATCGTAATGTCCGATGGTCGCTATGCCGCCTGTAACCTCGACCGTAACGGCCTGCGCCCGGCGCGCTACGTCATCACCAAAGACAAACTGATCACCTGCGCCTCCGAAGTGGGGATTTGGGATTATCAGTCGGACGAAGTTGTGGATAAAGGTCGCGTTGGCCCCGGCGAATTGATGGTTATCGATACCCTCGAAGGCCGCATTCTGCACTCCAACGAAACCGACAACGACCTCAAAGGCCGCCACCCGTACAAAGAGTGGATGGAACGCAATGTCAAACGTCTGATGCCGTTTGAAGAGCTGCCGGACGATGAGGTTGGCAGCCGTAAGCTGGATGACAGCCTGCTGGAAACCTACCAGAAGCAGTTCGGCTACAGCAGCGAAGAGCTGGACCAGATTGTGCGCGTACTGGGCGAAAACGGCCAGGAAGCTACAGGCTCAATGGGTGATGACACCCCGTTTGCCGTGCTCTCCAGCCGTCCGAGCATCATTTACGACTACTTCCGTCAGCAGTTTGCGCAGGTGACCAACCCGCCGATCGACCCGCTGCGTGAAGCGCACGTAATGTCGCTGGCAACCTGTATTGGCCGCGAAATGAACGTATTTTGTGAAACCGAAGGTCAGGCGCACCGTTTGAGTTTCAAATCGCCAATCCTGTTGTACTCCGACTTTACTCAGTTGCTCACCCAAGACCAGCAGCACTACCGCGCTGAAACGTTGCATCTGACCTTTGATCCGCGCGAGAAGTCATTGCAGCAAACCGTTGAGGCGCTGTGTGAAGAAGCCGAGCGCAAAGTGTGTGAAGGTGCCGTGTTGCTGGTGCTTTCCGACCGTGCCATCAGCGAGCACCGTTTACCGGTTCCGGCGCCAATGGCGGTGGGTGCTATTCAGCACCGTCTGGTGGAAAAGAGCCTACGCTGCGATGCCAACCTAATTGTTGAAACTGCCAGCGCCCGCGATCCGCATCATTTCGCCGTGCTATTTGGCTTCGACGCTACGGCTATCTATCCGTATCTGGCGTATAAGTCACTGGCTCGACTGGTGGACAACCACACCATCGAGAAGCCTTACCGCACGGTAATGCTCAACTACCGCAACGGTATCAACAAAGGCCTGTACAAGATCATGTCCAAAATGGGCATCTCAACTATCGCCTCGTACCGTTGCTCCAAGCTGTTCGAAGCCTTGGGCCTGCACAAAGAGCTATCAGCGCTCTGCTTCCACGGGGTAGTGAGCCGTATTGGTGGTGCCAACTTCGGCGATTTCGAGCAAGACCTGCAAAATCTGGCAAAACGCGCCTGGTTGAAGCGCAAAACTCTGGAACAGGGTGGCCTGCTGAAATTCGTTTACGACGGCGAATACCACGCCTATAACCCGGATGTGGTTAACAGCCTGCAACAAGCTGTGAAAAGCGGCGAGTACAGCGACTACCTGGAATATGCCAAACACGTCAACGAACGCCCGGTGGCGACGCTGCGTGACCTGTTGGCCATCAAACCGCAGGAAGGCGTAGCCATTCCGGTTGACGACGTAGAACCGGCCAGCGAGCTGTTTAAGCGCTTTGACACCGCCGCCATGTCTATCGGTGCGCTGAGCCCCGAAGCCATGAGTCTCTGGCGGAAGCCATGAACACCATTGGCGGTAACTCCAACTCCGGTGAGGGTGGTGAAGATCCAGCGCGTTACGGCACTAATAAAGTGTCACGTATCAAGCCGGTGGCCTCTGGTCGTTTCGGTGTAACCCCTGCTTATCTGGTCAACGCTGACGTAATTCAGATTAAAGTGGCACAGGGGGCCAACCCCGGAGAAGGCGGTCAGTTGCCGGGCGATAAAGTGACACCGTACATCGCCAGACTGCGTTATTCAGTGCCAGGCGTAACGTTGATTTCACCGCCGCCGCACCACGATATTTACTCTATCGAAGACTTGGCTCAGTTGATTTTCGACCTGAAGCAGGTCAATCCGAAAGCGATGATTTCGGTCAAGCTGGTTTCTGAACCGGGCTTAGGCACCATTGCGACCGGCGTAGCCAAAGCTTACGCCGACCTGATCACCATCGCCGGTTATGACGGCGGCACCGGTGCCAGCCCGCTCAGCTCAGTGAAATATGCTGGCTGCCCGTGGGAACTGCGGCTGGTGGAAACTCAGCAGGCGCTGGTGGCTAACGGGTTACGCCACAAAATCCGTCTGCAAGTGGACGGCGGTCTGAAAACCGGCGTTGATATCATCAAAGCGGCGATTCTGGGCGCAGAAAGCTTCGGCTTCGGTACCGGCCCAATGGTAGCACTCGGCTGTAAATACCTGCGTATTTGCCACCTGAACAACTGTGCTACCGGAGTCGCCACGCAGGATGACAAGCTGCGCCGCGATCACTACCACGGTCTGCCTGAGCGTGTGATCAATTACTTCAACTTTATTGCGCAGGAAACCCGCCTGCTGATGGCGGAGCTGGGTGTTAGTCAACTGGTTGATTTGATTGGCCGTACCGATCTACTGGTGGAACTGGATGGCTTCACTGCCAAACAGAACAAGCTGGATCTCTCTGAGCTGCTGCAAACCGCGCAGCCGCAACCGGGCAAAGCGCTGTACTGCACCGAGAGCAACCCCGCCGTTTGATGATGGGTTGAACAAGGCGCTGCTGTCTCAGGCACAACCGCACATCGCAGCGAAACAGAGCAAAGCGCTCTACTTTGATATCCGCAACACTGACCGTTCCGTCGGTGCAACGCTATCCGGTGCTATTGCCGCTCTGCACGGCGATCAAGGGTTGGCAAGCGATCCGATCAAAGCCAACTTTTCTGGTACTGCCGGACAAAGCTTCAGCGTATGGAACGCAGGCGGCGTCGAACTGACTTTGACCGGCGACGCCAACGACTATGTGGGTAAAGGCATGGCTGGCGGCTGCATCTCCGTGCGTCCACCGGTTGGCCGCGTTCCGCAGTCATGAAGCGAGCATTATCGGCAACATCTGCCTGTACGGTGCGACTGGCGGCAAGCTGTTTGCTGCAGGCCCGGCGGGCGAACGTTTCGGCGTGCGTAACTCAGGTGCCATCACCGTGGTGGAAGGCATCGGTGACAACGGCTGTGAGTACATGACGGGCGGTATCGTCTGAGTATTGGGCGCACCGGCGTTAACTTTGGCGCAGGCATGACCGGCGGTTTCGCCTACGTACTGGATGAAGACGGTGAGTTCCGTAAGCTCGTCAACCCTGAGCTAGTGGAAGTGCTGTCGGTCGACGATCTGGCGATTCGCGAAGAGCACTTACGCGGCTTGATCACCGAGCACGTGAAGCAAACCGTTTCCCAGCGCGGCGAAGAGATCCTCGCCAACTGGCCGGTCTGGGCGTCGCGTTTCGCGCTGGTGAAACCCAAGTCGAGTGATGTGAAGGCATTATTAGAGCATCGTAGTCGTTCCGCAGCCGAATTGCGGGTTCAGGCGCAGTAAGAGGGCATTATGAGTCAGAACGTTTATCAATTTATCGACTTACAGCGTGTTGATCCGCCGAAAAAGCCGTTAAAGATTCGCAAAATCGAGTTCATGGAAATCTACGAACCCTTTTCCGAAAGCCAGTCCAAGGAGCAGGCAGACCGCTGCCTGGCCTGCGGTAACCCTATTGCGAATGGGAGTGCCCGGTACACAACTACATTCCCTGCTGGCTGAAACTGGCAAACGAAGGGCGCATTATCGCAGCGGCTGAGCTGTCGCATCAGACCAACAGTCTGCCGGAAGTGTGTGGACGCGTTTGCCCGCAAGACAGACTGTGTGAAGGTTCCTGTACGCTTAATGCGGAGTTTGGCGCGGTCAACATCGGCAATATCGAAAGCTACATCAATGACAAAGCGATCGAAATTGGCTGGAAACCCAACCTGTCTCACGTGAAACCACCGGCAAGCGGGTTGCCATTGTGGGCGCGGGGGCAGTGTTGGCGTGTGCCGATGTGTTGGCACGCAGCGGTGTGCAGGCGGTGGTGTTCGATCGTCATCCGGAAATTGGCGGTTTGCTGACCTTCGGGATTCCGGCCTTCAAGCTGGAGAAAGAGGTGATGATCAAACGCCGTGAAATCTTCGGTGAGATGGGTATTGAGTTCCAACTCAATACCGAGATTGGAAAAGACATTGCGCTGGAGACCATGCTCGCCGATTACGACGCGGTATTCCTGGGTGTCTGCACCTATCAGTCCATGCGTGGCGGATTGGAAAACGAGGAGGCGCCGGGCGTGTACGACGCACTGCCGTTCCTGATTGCCAACACCAAGCAACTGATGGGCTTTGAAACTACGCCGGATGAACCCTATACCGACACGAGCGGCAAGCGCGTGGTGGTGTTGGGTGGCGGTGATACCGCGATGGACTGCGTGCGTACTTCGGTGCGCCACGGTGCAAACCACCTGACCTGTGCCTACCGCAGTGATGAAGTCAACATGCCCGGCTCCAAGCGCGAAGTGAAAAATGGCGCGAAGAGGGCGTGGAATTTCTGTTCAACCTACAACCGCTCAGCATCAAAATCAACGGTGCCGGTAAAGCCTGCGGCGTAAGAATGGCGCGTACCGAACTGGGTGCTGCGGATGCCAATGGCCGCCGTCGTCCTGAAATCGTCGAAGGCTCCGAGCATGTGCTGGAAGCAGAGGCCTTGATCATGGCGTTTGGTTTCCGTCCGCACAAGATGGACTGGTTGGCGAAGCACGACGTGGATCTGGACAGCCAAGGACGCATCGTGGCCCCTGAGCAGAGCGATAGCGCGTTCCAGACCAGCAAACCGAAAATCTTCGCAGGTGGCGATACGGTACGCGGTTCCGATCTGGTGGTGACCGCCATTGCCGAAGGCCGCAAGGCCGCGGATGGCATCATGAACTATCTGGAAGTGTAATCGGCAACGCTATCCATCAAGGCGGCCCAAGCCCTGAGGGATCCCCATAAATCAGCGCTAATAAACCAACACCATATTTCGGTAGGTTCTGGCGAGATGGTTAAGAACGCTGCTCAGTATCGTTCGACTTACTATTAGCGGGGAGTGTCGCAAGACATTCTCCGCTAATGTCAGATACGAGATCACCCGGCGGGTTTTAATACTGTTGGCTTGGTATCTCAGATGTAAACCTTTATTTTCAGCATGATAGCCAATTAACCACAGCACGATTGTACTCAGTGTTGCTAGGCTGTGTCCCTTAATTGCTTGAGCTATAGTATCCATCTGTTTCTACGACACTTTGGATTATGGCTCGCTACGATCTTTCTGATGAAGCATGGGCAATCATTGAGCCCTTGTTACCAACCGTTTTGACATCTCCGCAGGCAGGCCGGCCATGGGCAGAACATCGCAAAATCGTCAACGGCATGTTCTGGATACTGTGTTCAGGTGCCCCATGGCGTGATTTACCTGAACGTTACGGCCCATGGAAAACCGTTTATAATCGTTTCAATAGATGGTCAAAAACCTGGAGTTATTAACATTATTTTTCAATAAGTTACTTTCATTTCTTGATGCTCATGGACTTGTGACTGGTCAGCCACTGCGCTGGATGGCAGTAATATCCGTGCGCTCAAATGTGCGGCTGGCGCTCAAAAAAACATCCCGATATTACCAACGATAACAGCCTGGGTCGCTCACGAGGTTATGGCACAAAAATCCATGGCGACCACAGCGTTCCGCATCGATTAATTTAAAAAATTCGGGAAAAATAGCTAGAGATTTTAGAACCCCCATGATATCTATATCAAAATACGCGGAATTTTACCTACTTTCACGTGGTATAAATTTTGAAAGGTTGATATTTTTTAGAAATTTTTTAGTGGTGAAAAACGTCATTTTTCCGTTCTAGATCCAATCAGGAATTTTTTAGCTAGAAACCGACGTCATTTTCGTGTTCCTCGACCCAAAAAACGTTAGAGACCAAGTTTTGGTCGAAATCAAAAAATATTTTTTCCCCGCCCTGAATAACGGGGCCAAAATGGCGAAAATCGAGAGTCGGAATTTGACTTAAAAACTTCAAAAATTTATATCTCAGCTCGTAATGAAGCCACAGAGCCGCTCCTAAGCTTTTTCAAAAGCTTAAAGTCCCTCTTTTTTTATTTTTTGGTCCGGTTCTTCTAAGTCTATTCCTTCTACCTTAAAACCCCGTTTAAACATAAATTTTTTTCAATCTACTTTTGAATTTTTTTAACCCACTTGAAATTTTTTTAGACCTCTACCGATTTTTTCTAGCGTTGATTTTATCAGCCTGCACCCCCCAAAAAAGTTTCATCGAAATCGGTCGACCCGTTCTCGAGTTATAAAATAAAAACCAAAATTTTATCAAAATCATAAGGGTACCCCCTTATCAAATCCCGGGAGCGCGGCAGCGTTCCGCACCGCATTTTGAGACGAATTTAAAAAAATCGGAAGAAAGGTTAGCGAACTCCGAACCCCAATATATTATATATCAAAAAACGCGGAATTTTGTCTACTTTCACGTGGTGTAGTCTGTTTTAAAATATAAAATCATCTGCTATTTTTAAAATGGCAAAAACTCAAGAAAAACGTGAAAAAGGGCGTATTTTTCGGCAACTTTCGAATTAAATACCTCCGGTCCTAATCAAGCTACAGAGCTGCGCCGAAACACTCCAGCTGGCTTTTCGGCTAAAGTTTCGAACCTTTTTTGTCCGGTGTCTCTATCTGTTATAGTTTTTTTTCGGCGAATTAAAAACCGTGGATTTTATAGCATTTCTGTACATTTCGAAAAAAAATTTCAAAAATAAAAAAAAAATACTTCCGGATTTTTTAAAAATACGCGACAAAAATTAGGTTAAACAGGACACTTAAAATAACATAAGAGTATTTTTTTCAAAAAATCTAGATTTTTCCCGAATTTTAAGAAAATGGGAAAGTCGAAAAAACGGGAAAAACGTCAAAAAGAGGCCTTTTTTAGCGTTAAACTCGCGAAAAAAATTATAAAATAGAATTCTAAAAATACGCCCTTTTTTTCCGTGAAATTCAAGCGAAAAGGCGGGTAACGAAAGAAGTCCGGTATTTTTAGAGCGATTACAGCGCGGCCTGGAGGTTTTTGAAGTTGATTTTCGATTTTTTCTCCTCGTCGGTCCCTGGGTTAGCGCTATATATACGGACTAGGGGGGCAAGCCCCCCTGAGGCCTTCGGCCTCCAACCCCCCTCCGGCTACATCCGGATTTTTGAACGTAATTGTGACGTGCTCTGTTGCGCAGGGAAACCGCAATAAGTTTGAAAGTCGTATGTTTTTTGCAAATAGTAGAAAATTTGCTCTAAGGTGTGGAAGTCCGCAATAAATTTGCTCTTCTGTACGCGGGAGTAGTAGTGCGACTACATTTGGATTTTGGTCCGCATAGAAGACGTGCTCTGTTGCGCAGGGAAACCGCAATAAGTTTGAAAGTCGTATTTTTTGCAAATAGTAGAACATTTGCTGTAAGGTGTGGAAGTCCGCAATAAATTTGCTCTTCAGTACGCGGGAGTAGTTGTGCGACTACATTTGGAATTTGGTCCGCATAGAACATGTGCTCTGTTGCGTAGGGATACCGCAATAAGTTTGAAAGTTTGATATTTTTGGCATCTAATAGAAAATTTACTGAAAGTTAAGGATGTCCCCAATAAATTTGCTCTTTTGTACGCGGGTCTAGTTATGCGACTACATCTGGATTTTGGTCCGCATAGAAGACGTGCTCTGTTGCCCAGGGATACCGCAATAAGTTTGAAAGTTTATATTTTTGGTACGCAATACAAAATTTGCTCTAAGCTGAGGAATACCCTTACAGTTTTCTCTTCTGAACGCGGGTGCAGCTCTTGTCCGACTACATCCGGATTTTCGTCCTCACCGAAAACGCGGTCTGTTGCGCAGGGGAACGTAGTCGGTTAGCATGTTAGATATTTTTGCATCTACCAAAGAGAGAATTTGCTCTGCGTTGAGGGAGTTCCACATTTATAATTGCTCTGCACGTGGATCTTGTGGGGGGGGGGGGGGGGTGTAGCTTCCTTTCGGCATAACTGTCTGTCTCTGTTGCCGATGAAAATCGCCCAAGTTAGCATGCTTGACATTTTCTGGAACTCGAGTACTGATTTTTTATGAGTTGAGGGAGTTCCACATTTATATTTGCTCTGCACGTGGATCTTGTTGGGGGGGGGGGGGGTATAGCCTTTTTCAGTTTAAGGTTTCGTCTTTGTTGCCTCGAAAAACGCCCTATGTAAGCAGGCTAGAAGTAACCTTTTTCCGCCGTTAATTTTAAGTTTACATCGATTTTGGAATTTTTTAGGCAGAAACGGACTTCATATTCGTGTTCCTCGACCCAAAAAACGTTAGAGATCGTTTTTGTCGAAATCAAAAAATATTTTTTCCCCGCCTTATTTAACGGGCCCAAAATGGCGGAAATCGAGAGTCGGAATTTGACTTTCAAACTTCAAAATTCATATCTCAGCTTGTGTTAAAGCCACAGAGCCGCTCTCAAGCTTATTTGAAAGCTTAAGGTCCCGTCTTTTTATATTTTTTGGTCCGGTTCTTCTAATCCAATTCCTTCTGCCTTAAAACCCCGTTTAAACATAAATTTTTTTCAATCTACTTTCGAATTTTTTTAACCTACTTGGAATTTTATCAGAGATCCACCGATTTTTTCTAGCCTTTGTATCTTTGTCCTCTACTCCAAAATAAATTTTCATCCAAATCGGTTCACCCGTTCAGGAGTTAAAAAATGAAAACTGAAAATAATCAAAATCCCCAGGGGGTACCCTTACCAACCCCCATTCCACAGCTTTCCGCATCGATTTAATTTAAAAAATTCGGGAAAAATAGCTAGAGATTTTAGAACCCCCATGATATCTATATCAAAATACGCGGAATTTTACCTACTTTGACGTGGAATAAGTTTTGAAGGTTGATATTTTTTTTGAAATTTAGTGGTGAAAAACCTTATTTTTGGTCTAGATCCAATCAGGAATTTTTTAGGCAGAAACGGACTTCATATTCGTGTTCCTCGACCCAAAAAACGTTAGAGATCAAGTTTGGTCGAAATCAAAAATATTTTTTCCCGCCCTTAATAACGGGCCCAAAAAATGGCGGAAATCGGGTCGGAATTTGACTTATAAACTTAAAAAATTCATATCTCAGCTTGTGTTGAAGCCACAGAGCCGCTCCCAGGCTCATTCGAAAGCTTAAAGTCCCCTCTTTTTTTATTTCTTCGTCTGTTTATTTTCGACTACTCCTTCTACCCTAAAACCCCGTTGAACATTAATTTTTTTCAATCTACTTTTGAATTTTTTAACGTACTTGGAATTTTTAAGACCTCTACCGATTTTTTCTAGCGTTATTCAACAGCCTGCACCCCCAAAAAAGTTTCATCGAAATCGGTCCACCCGTTCTCGAGTTATAAAATAAAACAATAAAATCTGACGAAATCTTAAGGGGGTACCCTTATCGAAACGCGGGGATACCGAAAAACCCTTTATTTTAATTCCAGTTCGAATCAGGATTTTTTTAGGCAGAAACCGAATTCATATTCGTGTTCCTCGACCCAAAAAACGTTAGAGACCAAGTTTTTGTCGAAATAAAAAAATACTTTTTTCCGCCTTCAATAACCGGGCCAGAAATGGCGAAAATCGGGAGTCGGAATTTGACTTATAAATTTAAAAAATTCATATCTCAGCTTGTATTGAAGCCACAAAGCCGCTCCTAGGCTCATTCGAAAGCTTAAAGTCCCCTCTTTTTTATTTCTTCGTCCGGTTTATTTTCGACAACTCCTTCTACCCTAAAACCCTGTTTAAACATAAATTTTTTTCAATCTACTTATGAATTTTTTTAATCTACTTGGAATTTTTTCAGACCTTCACCGATTTTTTCTAGGGTTGATTTCTACAGCCTGCACCCCCCAAAAAGTTTCATCGAAATCGGTCCACCCGTTCCCGAGTAATAAAATAAAAACTAAAATTTTATCAAAATCATAAGGGTACCCCCTTATAAAATCCCGGGAGCGCGGCAGCGTTCCGCACCGAATTTTGACACGGATTTTTAAAAAAATCGGGAAAAATGGTTAGCAAACTCCGAACCCCAATGTATTATATCAAAAGACGCGGAATTTTGTCTACTTTCACGTGGTGTAGTCTGTTTTAAAATATAAAAACATCTTATATTTTTAAAATGCCGAAAACCCAGAGAAACCGTGAAAAACGGCGTTTTTTTCGGCAACTTTCGAATTAAATATCTCCGGTCCTAATCAAGCTACAGAGCTGCGCCGAAACACTCCAGCTGGCTTTTCGGCTAAAGTTTCGAACCTTTTTTGTCCGGTGTCTCTATCTGTTATAGTTTTTTTTCGGCGAATTAAAAACCGCGGATTTTATAGCATTTCCGGGTTTTTAGAAAAAAAATTTCAAAAATACAAAAAAAACACTTCCGGATTTTTTAAAAATACGCGACAAAAATTAGGTTAAACTTCACACTTAAAAGCACTTAGTAGTATTTTTTTCAAAAAATCTAGATTTTTTCTTGAGGTTTTTAAAAATGCCGGAAGTTCAAAAAACGTGAAAAACGTCAAAAACGGGCCTTTTTCGGCGTTCAACTCGCGAAATAAATTATAAAATATAATTTTAAAAATACGCGCTTATTTTTCCCGAGAAATTCAAGCGAAAACACACCTAACGGAAGAAGTCCGGTATTTTTAGAGCGATTACAGCGGCCTCAGGACTTTTTGGCGTTTTTTTTTCGATTTTTTCTCCTAGGTCCCTGTACTAGCTCTATATATATACTGATTAGCACGATAACTGGAGCAATTTTAATGTGAGGGTGACGATATCCGGTATTTAGAGCTTTTATCTCAATAGCTCGGACGAGTTCGTTAATGGCTGAAATCGGACCAGCGATTCACCTACTTTACTTAGGGCTTAAAAGACAAAATTGGCATTTTCTATTGAAATCCTAGTCCTTTTGCAAAAAAAAAACTTTAAGACCTCTGCGAGGGCGTGTAAAAAATTAATTAAAGCAGGTTTGGACGAGCCAGGCGCAAAATATTGAACTAGCTAAACTTTAAAAAAAATTTGAATTTATACCGGGAAATTATTAAATATTTTATTAATAAAATTATCAGATGTTTTTTCTAGGGGCTCAGTGGCGCAATTTTTCTTATATCATCATTTTTATAACATAATTATATATTTTGTGTTTATACATATTAATTTTAATCATGAAAAGAAATCTACCTTTTAGTCCCTGCTACCGCAGGGTCATTATTTTATTTATTTGTTGTTTTTTTAGGGAGATTTCAGTAAATCATTACTACATTTTTGACTTTTTTTCCTCGATTTTTGCTATGAAAACTTCCCGTTTACCTGGTTTTGACAGTTCCCTCGTTGCTCGCAAGGAAAACCTCCGTTTTTACTCGAATATTTGTCCAAAAAACCTCATATTTACCGAGTTCATATTATAACACCAAAAAAACATCATATTTACCGAGTTTTTCGGTGTTTCCCTCAGAATTGTAGCCTTTTCTAATTGAAAGGGCGCCTTCAACGTCTTCTCTTACGCCCAAGAGGATAAATTTGAGCGTTTTTAATTTAAATTTAATCCGTCACTCACCTAAGGAACTCTCGTAGATTGCGGAGGTCAAGTTTCTGAGGGCATTACTTTGTGGAAGGTTAAGGGGAGAAAAAATTTCTGTTTCTGCATGGATAGGCATCGCCGATCAGGAATGCGGGTAATATTATACTCGTGTATTAAAGCAAAAAAAAAAAAAAAAAAAAAAAAATTAAAGAGGGAGAGAAAAAAAAGTCAGATTTTATCTGTCTAATGACTAAATCTTATGATTAGAAAGGAGCTGAGTTTCAAGGGATGTGCTCGACGGATCCCAAGGGTAACATAAACAGATTGTGTCGATCCTGAAAGCCGGTTCTCCTTGACTGATGCCTCGCCTGCCTCTCGAGGTTTAATATCTTAATGGGAGAAGGAGCACCTGGTGTCTTGTGTGTTTATTTTCCTTCCCCGCATCCTTTTAACATCACGACCTCCTCGGGCCATTCTCTTTTTATTACCCGGCCTCTCTATTGAATCTTACCTACCGCATCCTCATCACCGCTACATAAATTACAAGATTTTTATTTACCATCATAACAGTCTATTCTAACTTTTTTTTTTTTTTTTTTTTTTTTTTTTTTTTTTTTTTTTTTTCGTTTGTAATATTGGTGTAGGTATGATTTTTAATTTTAATCGCTTCTTGCCAAAAAATTAACGATTTATTGCTAAAAAAAACAACTTCTTAAATTTTTGTTTCCTTGGTCTTTGAGCAAAAAAATAAACTTTTTAAACGTATTTTTGACATTTACTCTCCTTAGCACCATTTTACCTAATACGTATACGAGTGAGAAAAAAAAAAAGAAACTTTTTAACCTAGATTTTTAGGCGTTTTTTAATTTAATTTAATGAGCCGAGTTAATTTTTATATATTAATGAGAGTTAATTTTTGATATTCGCCCATAAAAATATCAATTTTACAGGGTTTTTGGAAGTTTTTTGCCGCTCTTCATTCGACTAAGAAACCACATTTTTAACGGGCTTTTCTATCAAACAGATTTTAATTTTTAGTTTTTTTTAATTTTACTCAAGGAATCCGATTTTCCCCGAGTTTCTTTACGTTTTCCTCAACTTTGATCCAACTGTTTTTTCTCAATTCATGGTAGTTTTCATCGTTCTTTATACCTAGAAACTCTGTTAAAATTAGTTTTACAAAATTTTCCTCGCTTTTAACCTAATTTTTTTTTTACGTTTCTCTATTTTTATTGGCCCAAAACACCCATTTTACCTAAAAAAGGGGGTTTTCTTTGTTATTTAAAGAGCAACCATAATTTTTTGGCGTTTTCCTTGCCCTCCCGACCGAGAAACAGACTTGTGGGAGATTTTCTCGTTCTTTTGGCGAGAAAAGACTCTTTTGAGCAGATTTTCGGGCGTTTTCTCTTTTTTCTCCCATTTTTTCACCCAATGGGTTTTTCTATTCTCATTTCACAAAAGCAGACATATTTTTACCCAGGCTATTTTTGCGTTCTCCTCGCCCTAGAAGGCGGAGAAACTTCTTTTCGCCAGGAAATCAGCTTTTAACCAGATTTTGGGGGGTTTCTTCGATTTATAGACCACAACGCTCTTTTCATCTTCGGTTTTTTCCCTCTAATTTGACCAAGAAACCACATTTTATACCCGTTGTTTTAGGTTTCCTGGATTTTTGTACGAAAAACCCCTTTTACACCGAATTTTTTGAAGAAAAAAGTCCTTATCAGTTAACTCAGTTTTGACAAAAGTACGTCTGTGGGGCAAATGTTTTTGTTAAATATTAATTTATTGTTCCGGCTTTATAAAAGTTTGTTGGTTAATTTCCATTCCTTAAAAGCAATCTCATTTTAAAAAGGCCAATGTCAACTCTCCGTGAATAGTGTGATCACGAAAACATTACTCATTTTAAAATGACCTTCAAACCTTAAAAAAAAGTCTAATTTTTTTTTGTTTAATCAGAATAGCGGCTGCAGGACGTCGAATCACGAGACATAAACAAATGATTCACGCTCACGTCTTCTCCCGTTCGGGCAGACTCATCGGAAATGCCCGATTTCCGGAGTTTTTTTTGTTTTAATTTTAAACATTATTTTCGTAACCACGCAATGAATCAACTCTTTATACAGTCCCTTTTTTAAATTATGCGTCGTTGAAGAAGAAAATCAGAAGAAAAAAAGGCCAACGAATCAACAAGAGTCAATCGAGCCACTCGAAGATATTAAAATCGTTTATTGAACTTTTATATAGAAGTTAGGCCCGAAAGTCCAGTTTAAAGAGGGTTTTTTGAACATAAAATCGAGGAAATCCCCCAAAAAACTCTTTTTTTCTCTCTCGAAAAAACGAAGAATACGCCCAAAAATCAAGTAAAATTAGGCTCCCTAGGCTCTATATCAAAGAAAACTGAAAGAAAACCGGTATTAAGTCTAAAAAAAATAAAATCGGAAAAAAAAGTCCAAAAAACGTAAGGTAGAGTTTTTGGTCAATCAACCGAGGAAATCCTCGAGTAATTCGTTATAAACGAAATTTTTTTTAGATTATTACTTGAAAAAATGAAGAATATGCCCGAAAATCAAATAAAATGAGCCTTCCTTGGCCAAAATCTCAATAAACACGCCTGAAATCCATAGAGAGTAATACAATAACTTTTTATGAAGTTAAAATTCCCCTTTCATATGAATTCTTAAAAACTCATTATTGTATTCAACAAAAACAATGTACTCCACTCTAAAAGTGTTATTGAATTAATAAAGAAAGTAATAAATAAAAACTGAGAAATTTAAATAAAAAAAAGCAACCAGATATCTAATAATGACGCAAGTTAGAGAAAATATAATAAAGATAATCCAGGGTAATAAATACGGACATTCTTTATCAATATTGTTATTTTTATTTGTTAATTAAAATAAATAATTATTATGATATTCTAATTTTTATTGCGTATGTATTCCGCAAGAAGCTTGATTTTACTAACCAATAATGGAGGAAGAATGACTGTGATAACGGGTATCTCACGACTGTATCTGGTTTAGTAATCTACGTAAAAAAAAAAAAAAAATTATTATTATTTTTAATGAATGAATTCTTAAAAAAAAAAAATTCCTTGTGTTTGCTTGGATTTTAAGCTGTCACGATGGGGGGAGGGAATTGGGCCCAGACGGGGGCTCTCACCGAATTGCCGTGGCGCCCTTTACTTAAATGTTAAAAAATAAAAACTCGGAAGACAATTTTGATAAAAATTCCTAATGAGATCAGAGAGAAAAAAAAAGGCTTTTGGTCAAATAAACAAAATCTGACGTTTATCTACGTAAAATAAATCATTTTCTTTTTATGGGAGTGCAATAATAATAAAGAGATGTAGCGGTTTTTGATGAAAGAAACCCAAAACCGTCTGGAAACATTTGTCGCAATGTTTGTAAAGATTAGAATTTGAAGGAGCGAAAGAAGGTTTTATAATCTTTTAAACGGGCAACTCGTTTTAGCAGATAAACCGGTGAAGACTTTTTTTTTCTGAGAACGACTCGAGTTTCCATCTTCTGCGAAACGTCGAGAAAATATTTTCCAACTCAGCAGCGAACTTTTTTTTTCTAACTAATTGAGTAAAGTCTCGTTTGACGACCTTATTTGACCTGTTGCAAAACGCTTTCGTAATGTTTTTTTTTTAAATTATGCGCAATCGTAGCTATAGAAGGTTTTTTTTTCGACTTTCTCTCGATAGATAAAAAAATTCTGAGAAAACTTAAGGTTGATGGACTTAAGATTCCCCAAGGGAACGCGCCTTTATAGACTTCAACAGTTATATCAACTCTTAAAAAGGAATGATTTCAATCAACTCTATTAGATTATTATTGAATTGATTTTTAAAACAAACTTTTAAAGAAAAATAGGTCTAATTAACAGAAAAAGGAAAAATCAAGAAAAAAAAATTAGAATATCAACAAGGTAGTGCCTTGACAGCAACCTGTCATAAAAATTTAAAATACCAATAATGAGGTGGCGAGTGGCTCTATCTCTTGGAGAACGGTGGCGGCGGTGAGCTTCCGTGGAGACGGTTAGTTTCCAGCTTCCCGCTGAGTCTACTAATTCCTTCGGAGATAGGGTTCACAGTAAAATGAAGAATGATTGTGATAGAGGAAATAGTTCACCTGACGAGGCTTATTAAGCCGAAACGCGTCGTGAGATACCCGTTATCACAGTCATTCTTCCTCCATTATTGGTTTAGTAAAATCAAGCTTCTTGCTTCTTGCGGAATACATAGAACAACATAGGAAAAGAGCCTTAAGACCAATAGGTCTGTTAGCAGTTTTCTGCCAGAAGCCTAATGAAACAATAAAAAATTAATAGAAAGAAAAGGATGAGTTCTAAGGGTCAAAGAAACCATTTGGAAAAGAGTTGACAAGGGATAAAATCGACGCAGAAAAAAAAAAAAAAAAAAAAAAAAAAAAAAAGTAGAAGAAGTAAGACAGTTGTAAAAGCGGCGAGAGTTGAATGCAAAATGAACTTTATCTTTTTATTGAGACTAGATTTTATCAATGCTTTTCCCCCTGAGAATTTCCATAAACCATGAATCTTTTTTTTTCTTTTCTTTTTCTTTTTTTTTCCGGCCTCACTTATAAAAACAAAGTTTATATTTTAGCCGCTGCTGTTAGCTCGATATTCCACTATCACCAAAATTGTAAGCTTTTGCTGGGCGAAGAATTTCATCAGGCTCTACATGCGAAGTAACCTCAAGACCCTATCACGATAGGAAGAAAATTGGGGCGTTTTCGCACTTTCGGGGCCTGGCTAGGCGAAAATTTTCATTTTTTTTCCTACCTCGACATTTTTCTAAATTATTAGGAACATTGCTTAATATTTTTCATAAATTATAAGAAAGGAAAATTAATAAAATTGCACGTTTTGTACATAAAGAAAAAAAAAAAACCAGTTTTTAACAATTCCTTGGACTGTGTCATCATAATTCATAAATAATATTGTAATTGAGCAATTAAAATAGGCGCCGTCCGATAGGATAATTTTCATTATTTTTCCCTACCGCCACTCACACAGTCCTCCGGCTAATTTGAAAGACATTTTGCCGATAAAATAATCCGCGGCGACACACCAACCTATCAGGTTACACAACATACTCATTTGTAGCTAATTTTTTTGTCAATTAAAATTTTTTTTCGTAATTTAAGCTAGTTTTTTTTATTAAATTGGAATATTTTTTTTCTAAACAAAATATATTTTTATAATACGGTTGAAATCGAGAATGCCCGAGATTGCCTTTATGCAAATCTATCCCATAGAAACCCTGTTATTTTTCATGCCTATTAGTAAACTCTGGTGGGGAAATAATTAATCTCAATACCTCTTAATTACTTCTACCTTCATCTTTTATTAAAATCCTTGAATTTAAGATAATTAATTTTAGGGGGAAAAATATTGAAAAGAACTCCCAGGGTAGATCACAGCGGCACTGACATTATTTAGTCCAAGGAGAAAAGATTCTATTGATTTATGTAAAAATGATAAGCGTAGAGTTTTTCAAGGTGGAAAAAAAATTTAAATTATAAAAAATTTAATTTTCTCAAAGAGATATGTACTACCCTCCATGTACGGTTTTTCATGGAGTAAAAATTGTGATCTGTTGCCAGGGGTGCTCCGTTGCCATTTTTTATTTAAATTCGCAAAAATGGCGAAGAATTTATTGCAGGGATAGTTGGGAGAAATATGGGCAGTTCAGGCCAGGGAAGTGTGGCCAGGCAACACTTCCATTTTTTCTTCCTCAATTCATTTTTATTTCAAATAGCATCCACGTTTTTACGCTTACAATGTTTATGATGTATCGTTTCAAATTTGCACCAGCGGACAAATTATTTACAATAAATCAAAATAAACTTTTAAAAATCTTTATTGTCTTATGCATAACGAAGTGGGTGACCTTAAAATGGAAATTCATACTTGAAGTGTTTTTTTTTTTTTTTTTTTTTTTTTTTTTAACACTAGTAAGACAAAAATACCTCAATTAATTGGAGTCCATATTTACGACTGGATCCATTAATCACGTTTATTATTGGTGATAGAATTCCTTATTTGATCTAAAAAGCTCTCATAATTAATTTTTTCCCATAAAGAAGTTATTGTTTTACCCTCGATAACGGGTTTTTGGAGAAGGGTCTTCCAGACCCCATAGGGTCAAATCGAATGTGGATCACAACTTTGTCTGAGGCTCTGGCCGGCCGTAGCATTTCCGGAACATTTTAAGGCCACAATTTTCAACCAATTTGCACCAAATTTTTACACAATATTCCAATTGAAAAAAAATTCTCGAAAGCGATTTTTGACTTTCGAAAAAATGGCGGAGATATGTCTGTTTGAAATTTAAAAAAATATAATGGACCTTCTGTCGGAGGGATGTACCTCTTGCCCGTCCCGTGGTGAAAGCATTCTATTCAAAAAAGCTGTTTTTTACACCAAAAATTCTTAAAAATGGTGAAATAGAATTATTTTAGGGGTTGTGGAGAAGAAAGAGTTGACCATAGTCTTTTTTTGGGAAGTTGTATGAGATATTGAATGTCAAGATAAGTGCTTTCGAGTGAATATACATCGCAGAAGATACATACTTCACTCGATAATGTCTTTAGTTGGAGCCCTATGGTAAATATAACGTGATTTATGATTGGCTACCGTCAGCTTTATATAACTAAACTTTGTATGAGACGTCATTGAGTTTGTTTACAATTAGAGGAAGATGGAAAAATTGTTTTCTCATGAAAACTTGAACTTAAAAATAATTAGGGCGCACTTGTTTGTCGATTACGTAATGAGGAATGAAATAAGCTCGTATCTCCTGTCGGCTCCGTATTTCCTCAAGGTTTTTTGTTCGAAATTTATCGGTATTTTATTAAAATAAATAAAATGGTAATGATCGCGGTTTGAAGAGAGATAGAGAGGAGAGAAAAATTACCTATTTTCGATCTCGTGAATGGGAGTTGTCGAACTGGATGATGTGGCAACCGAGCTTTCATAATAAAGTTTGCAAAGCTGAATCTCGCGGTAAACGCCGGATCGTATATCAAATTCTGGACGAGGTACCCTCGGGCGTGCCACGTTAAAAGGTGGTAAACAATCCGCCACTATTTATCTGGGCCACAAACGCGAGCGTTTTCTCTCGTTTCGAAATCAAAACAGTCCCTTTCGAGGTTAAAATTCACAACAAAATAAGGAATGCCGAGAAAGGTTGAGTTCATAGAGCCCTCAAAAAATGATGTTCACAATAACTTGTTGAATGAAGAAGGGGACTGTTGGAGTTAAAGGTCCAAAATTCGCTTTCTCCGGCTCCGGAGGACCAACCCTGACAGTCTTTGAAGCTGAGGGTGATATGTGCGCCCAGAATAAAGGCGGATGGACTCCTTCTTAGGGTGAAAAAAAAAGCCTGCCTCTGATGCCTGTGTACTGACGGGACATCATCCTGTCATCACTTAAGGAGGAAAAGTCAGGAAAAAGTTTTTGTCATCTGCGTAAACTACTCCTCGCCCTGGCGGACCTAAAAGGCTCTGTCTTCTGGAGACTGGTAGAGTTCTCGTGAATTTCTCGAGACTCAGCGCAAACTACCCCTCGCTCTAGCGGACCTAAAAGGCTTTGGAGTCACGAGGAGCTTATGAGAACTCACCAGTCTCCAGAATTAATCAATAGAGCAGAGAAAGTAAACGGTAGGGTGGGTTTAAGTTCGCAGGGATTTACTTCAGCACCCTCTCTTTTTGCTGTATTTTTGGTCTTTTTTTTTTTTCGGTGCACCGATTTCAATTGTTCAGCTTTAATAACTTTAACAATCCAAATTAACTTTAATAATCCAAAACTCATAAATAACGTTCATACCGTAAATTTTCGATTTAAACGAACGATCGTATTTTATAAAGTCCCACTCGAAAAGTTTAAAATCAAGACTTCTAACAATTGTGTGAGCGTAAACATGGGATTTCGTTGAATTATTTTATTGACCATAATCGTTCGTTTGGGATTAGGGCGTTTAAAGACATTTATTGCCATCGATTACAATCCAATTTGCACAAATCGATATCGTAAAGAATTAAAATTGTCATTGATTTTTGTTTTATTTTCTTTACGGGGAGTTATAACGGTGATTTGACCCAATGAGAACGATCCTTTTGAGGGTGAAGAAAGAAGAAGTCGGATTGCAACGAGCCTTTCTATAATGATATTCACTGTGCGGCGGAGAGACGGATGAGGGGCCGTAAAGCTCCGCTTTTATGAGTCTCCCCCTTCGCGAACACCTGGGCTTTTTCCTTTTCACGGACAATACCGGAGTAACAGGTGTCGATTCTTCACCGCGCGATCATTACATAACGAGAATATGTGGGTTAGGGGCGTGGCAACACTTCGCCCCGCATAAGTAGCCACCAGGAATTCCTCTTTGTCGAAATCCGTCCTTTGGAAAAAGTCTTAAGAGGTCCTTCTCTTCTCTTGACTAAAAACTTCAAGAAAAATTTCGGAAGTAAATAGACCTTTGAAGTTTCCGGGATGTAGAAGATAAGGAGCACGTGCTTCGAAAAAAAAAATTCAAGATAGCAAGCTCTTCAATAAAAGAAACTGTGTTGCCTCCTTGTTTATTTACCCACTCCCTCAAAAGTGACGTACCTCTTCGCGGAATAATCTATTACGTTCTTTACGTTGACGTCATCAATGAGAACCGGTGAAGGTTTATCTGGAGGTAACCTTGACCATTTACCATAGACTTCTCCATCCAGTGTCCCGATGGAATTTGGGACTTCTGGCCACCTTATATTTTTTTCGTCTACAAAATCCGTGGATCTGGCGTCATGGCAATATGGCGAGAGCCCTGCCGTGCCCCCCCCCCTCTTGTGAAAGACCGTAGTATCTAAACAAGGCTATGGCCAATGTAAAGAAGGTTCCTTCTTTTTTGGCTCTATTCTATTCATTTAAAAAAGTCAACATCTTTCCTCAACATAAAATTAAAATTCCCGCCTACATCCAACGTTCAGACAATTAATTATTTTAAAGTTTCAATCAGAAATGAAACAGAGAGTTAACAACCTTTGAGGAAAAAAAAAGTCCAATCCGTATTACGGGTGGTCCATTCCTATTCATATTAAATATTTTAAAATAAATAATCCTCTTTTAGTACGTCCATTTATTATTGTTTTTACAAACTCTTCGGTCTCGTTTATAATATTTGAGATTTATGGCCCTTTTATAACTACGCGGGGAGAAAAAAATTAATATTTTACCGTCGATTTTATTAATAACTTAATAAGGTTTATTAGAAAGCGCGCTTCTATATGAAAATATAAATCTTGAGTAAAATAAAATTTATGAAGGCTTTTTATTTTGTACTACCTACTTTTTTGTTTAGTTAACATAACTAACTGGCTGTAGGATAATATTTTGGAATTTTAAATAAGCTGATTAGATAGCATATTCTTATTATATAAGAATGACTGATCCTACTGAGTCCGTACTTTAATACAGAAGCGATAATACATTTTATTAGGAAAAATGCAAAAAACTGTGTAAGTGTATGAAAAAATAAAGTAAAAATGGGGTTTCTTTGCTGAAAAACCGAGGAAAACTTTAAAAGCTTGGTAAAAATGGGGAATATTTAAATCATCTTCACCCTTGGGGTGCAAAAAAAAGTCTTGTAAATACAGGATTTCTTGCAAAAAAATTAAATTAAATTTAAAAAAAATTGGTTTCATTATTAAAAATGCGGAAAAAATGGGGTTGGTTTTTTTTTGGGTCAAAAAATCAAGGAAATTCCTGACTATACGTTAAATGTAGAATAAAAATAAAACCGAGAAAAATTGCTATGTATCCGCGAATTTTTTCTATTTGTCAAAAAACCGAGGAAAGTATAGTAAAGTACTGCTTTGAAGAGCTTCCAACATTAACTTCCTTAAAGAGAAGTAACAATATTGGAGGGGGAAGTATAATAGAGGGGACGTACAATGGAGGGGAAGTTTATGGGAGGGGAAGTATAAGTCAGGGGAAGTATAACGGAGGGGAAAGTATAAGGGAACGAAATTATAACGAAGGGGGATGTATAAGAGAGGGAAAGTTTAAGGGAGGGGGAAGTATAACGGAGGGGGAAGTATAACGGAGGGGGAAGTATAACGGAGGGGGAAGTTTTTTTTTTTTTCGAAAAATTTTCCAAGTTACTTTTTCGAAATTTTTTTTTTTTAATTATCCGAGTTTTTTTTTAACTTACTTAAGCAAGTTATTGTGATACCCTCCATGTCGGGTTTTTGGGGAAGGGTCTTATTCTTCACCGACTAAAGAAAATTTGGTGAAAATCTTGTGAAAATCGGTTGGGGCCGTACCTAAAGTGTTCCGGAAAAAACTCAAGGAACGGACGGCCGGACGGAACCACAGACAAAGTGGAGATCGGTATAGATCCATATTCGATTTGAGCCTCCGGGGTCTGGAAGACCCTTCCCCAAAAACCTGACGTGGAGAGACAATAACTTCTTTAAGGAAGATAATACGTGGGTTTCTGTTTTAAACGTCCAGCATTCTTTAAAAATACCAAAATGTGGGAAAAATCTTTTTTTTTTTTTTAGGCAAATTTTTTTTTCTTCAAAAACCTTCATATTCGTGAAATTTATTGGAGGGACGTTACATACCACTTGAAAACGACTCCCATATTTTAAAAAAATATACAAGATTTTTCAAATTTTTGAACCGGACGTTTATGAAATTGTTTCAGCGTCTAGACGTATACAAAAAAAAATTATAAACGGAAAAGCATAAAAGGCTGTTATGACTTAATTTCGTCTAGACTTGGTTTTATTTTTTATTTAAAAACGCTTTTAAACGGAAGAGGCAATAAGAAAGAATTTATATCCCAAATAAAAAGGGTTTGAATTGGGTTTTAAATCTGATGTAGTTGGTTTCCAAGCGGTTAAATAAGTAAACATTGACAAGGTAATTTTCTGTGTAAACGCGCTCCTTGTGTCGGCCCGTTAAATTTCCCATTCTGTTTATTCTCGAATGCTGCACTCCGAACAGACGTTATTTAGATAATTCTCGACTTTTTTCTTTATCAACAGTGAGTACAAAAAAAAATGTTATTCTTTCAGTCAGAGCTAAAATGTTTCTTTAACTATTAAAGTTACTTTGTAGCGGAGAAAACCAGTTTTCTTCTGTAGGGTAAATTCCAATATGGATCTACACCGATCTCAACTTGTCTGTGGTTCCTGCCGGCCGGCCGTCCGTCCGTCCGGCCGTAGCATTTTTCCGGAATACTTTACGGCCACAGTTTTCATCTGATTTTCACCAAATTTTCACACAAATTTCTTTAGCCGATGAAGAAGAATTTAACGAGGGCTATTAACGAGGGCGACCATCCCTAACCATTTGGATTAAATTTTCTTTGATCTTTCATGGGATTGCCAAGAAATCCCCATTTTTCTTTTGCTCAAAGAACACCAGTTCCATAATTATAAGTTACAGAGGGCGAAAGAATGAAAAAAACGGATATTCCACTACCGGTTTCGGCGTAATACGCCTCATCAGGTGGACTATTTCCTTATTTTTCATTCTCCTACACTATGAGGCGTATTACGCCGAAACCGGTCGGGGAATATCCGTTTTTTTCATTCTTTCTCCCTCTGTAACTTTTAATTCTTTTTTATCGTATTTTCGGACGATATCTCAAGTTTTTTTCCGGAGAAAATTTTCTTATTCATCATTATCGGCAGTTCTGTTTCTAAAATGATTTTGCTCGTTAGCAAGGACAATAAAAAGGGTGTGTATTGACCGAAAACCCAAAGAAAACGCCTAAAAATACTGTTGAAAGTGGATTCCATGATTAAAGAAACAAGTAAAATTGCTAAAAATGGGTATAAAAGAAGGAAGATTTTTAGACAAGCAACTGAGGAAATAGCCATAAAACCCTTTTACGGCCCTCGTGGAATGGAAAAAACAAAATTCGCTCAGCTTATGTCGTCATAAGTTTAATTTTAATCGTTCTAACCACCTATTTTTATTGATAACTTTTAGATGAACCTTCCGTTAGCTGTTATAAAAATGCTAAACCTGACACTGCCGTACATTTGTCGTGCGTTTGTCCTAAAAACAATAGTGTTCTGGATAATCTACCGTGGAAAGAAAGAAAATTTTTTTTCCTTAAGGAGGATCCGACCACAAAATTCAACCAAGTGTTAGAAAGAGAGGGAAGTTGCCTAATATTACCACTGAATTATTATCTACTAGATTATAACCTAAAAAAGGCCTTCACGCCCCCCAAAAATGTAAAGAAAACGCTTGACAATGCAGCCAACTATGCCAAAAATTTCCCCTGTTAATTACTGAAGGTAGTTGGATGGTTTGAAAGTGATCTTTTAATTTTGTGAAGCAGTCCTTGGGGTCAAGCGGTGGTCATAATCCCTGTGAAAGCTCGAGGGAAAGCGTAAAGACCATAGAGAAACAAAACAATGAAAACTTACAAATGATATTTTTCAAATGTCCGATTGTCTTCTACGAAAACTAACGGGAAAGCGAGACTAAAAGGAAGAAAGGCTCCTTCCTTCTAATCCTTCTAACGACCCAGGAATAAATTGAAAAGGACACCGCATTCCTTTTTATTTCCTCCGTGGGCGGGAGGGTCTCATTACTTCCCAGGGCTACCAGATTAACAAAATCGGGCGCCAAACGTTTTACCCTAATCACACCCAAGACGTCCGTTCTTGACCCAGGTTATTCACTCCAATGTCAAACTGTTAGAAAGTTTCCTTTTTTGAAAGAAAATATTTTTTTAACTTCCTTAATGAAGTTATTGTGATACCCTCCACGTCGGATTTTTGGGGAGGGGTCTTCCAGACCCCGTAGGGTAAATTCGAATACGGATCTACACCGATCGCAACTTTGTCTGTGGTTCCGGACGGACGGCCGGCCGGACGCTGGAACCATAGCATTTTTGTCCGGAACACTTTACGGTCACAGTTTTCATCCGAATTTCACCAAATTTTCACAGAATTTCTTTATCGGTGAAGAATAATGTAACAAGGAGGATTTTTGAATTTCTAAAAAATGGCGGAGATATGTCTGTTTGAAATTTTTTAAAATTCGCTGCGGCCGACCCGTTAATCCGATATCACCAAACTTTTACCAATTACTCCTTATAATTTTTACGAATTTTTAATTATCAATTTTTTTAGTAGGGAGAAATTTCATATTTCTACCCATTACGAGAGGCACATCCCTTGGCCAAAGTGCCCATTAGTTTCTACCTTGACACTTAAAAAAATTTTCGAAAAAAAGAACTTAAAAAATTTTTCAAAAAAAAAACTTGGAAAATTTTTTGACAAAAACACTCGGAAATTTTTTCAAAAAAAAAAACTAGAAAAATTTTTCGAATTAAAAATAAAAACTTCCCCCTTCCTAATTCTTCCCTTCCTTTATACTTTCCCTCCCTTCGTTATTCTTTCGTTACATTATACTTCCCCCTCCTATATACTTCCCCTTCCAATATACTTCCCCCTCCTATATTGTTACTTCTCTTTAAGGAAGTTTTCGTTGAAAGCTCTTCAAACCTCTTTTTAAGTGTCAAGGTAGAAATAATGGGATCTTTGGCCTAGGGATGTGCCTCTCGTAATGGGTAGAAGTATGCAATTTCTCCCTACTAAAAAAAATAAATGATAAAAAAAAAGTGGCCATTTTTTTACACCAAAAATTCTTTAAAAATAAAAGGAGTAATTGGTGAAAATCGGACCAACGCAACGGTTCGGCCGCAGCGAATTTTTTAAAATTTCAAACAGACATATCTCCGCCTTTTTTCCGAAATTCAAAAATCGCCCTCGTCACATTCTTCTTCACCGGCAAAAGAAATTTTTGTGGAAATTTGGTGAAAATCGGTTGAAAACTGTGGCCGTAAAGTGTTCCGTAAAAATGCTACGGCCGGACGGACGGCCGGCAGGAACCACAGACAAATTTGAGATCGGTGTAGATCCATATTCGAATTTATCCTACGGGGTCTGGAAGACCCCTCCCCAAAAACCCGACGTGGAGGGCATCACAATAACTTTTTTAAGGAAGTTAAAAGAACTCACATTTTGAAGGGCGGATGGACGAAATTTAAAATTGAGAACAGAAAGGGATGCGATATAAGAAAAAGGGATGATAAACAAAAAAAAGTTATAAATCAATCTGTTGGAGGGGGAGGGGGAGGGGGATAAAAACGGATTTTATTTTTGTTACACAATTTTTTGCTAAAAGTTTTACTCAAATCAAATAAAATGTGTAGAAAAGTAACAGAAAATACGATAAATTTGAAATAAACTTACATTTTGAAGTGCGGATGGCCGAAATTCAAAATTCATAACTGATAGGGACGCGAAGGAGACCAAGACGCCATTTTGAACTAACCATTGCCGCCAACCACAGACTTCTCGACCATAAAATACAAAAAGTATCCAACTGCGCGAATACATATTTCATAAATAAATAAATAAAAATGTTCCTGCTATTTCAACTATGAAAAAAATTATTGTTTTGGTTTTTTATTTTGCAATAAAATGTTATCAGTTATCACAGGAAAAAAAGGCGCGGAAAATCTCAAAACGCCGAGTGTGCTTAATTGCTTAATTTTAAGCGTGAAACATATTTTGTGAATGTGTTGTAATGTGTTGTGTGTATATTTTAATGTATACTTAAAATTGGATATTTTTGCATTTTATGGTCGAGAAGGATGTGGTTGCCAGCAGTGGTTAGTTCAAAATGGTGTCTTGGTCTCCTTCGCGTCCCTTTCAGTTCTCAATTCTGAATTTCGGCCATCCGCACTTCAAAATGTAAGTTTATTTCAAATTTATCGTATTTTCTGTTACTTTTCTTCACATTTTATTTGTTTTGAGTAAAACTTTTAGAAAAAAATTGTGTAACAAAAATTAAACTCCGTTTTTATCCCCCTCCCCCCTCCAACAGATTGATTTATTACTTTTTTTTGTTTATCATCCCTTTTTCTTATAGTTTGAGATTAAAAAATTCACGTATTAATCAGTTTAAATAATATTAAACTTTGTATTTTTGACAACAAATTCATTTAAACTGTTTCAGAAAACGGTTTTTGTCATCCAAAGTCCCCCCCCCCCCTACATCCATGAATTCTTAGAAAAAAATTATTGTTTTACCCTCCATGGACGGTTTTAGAGGAAGGGTCGTAGAGGTAGATCTCTGCCGATCATGAGCTAGTCTTTTGTGCCGGCCCGCCGTCGCTTAGTTTCCAGCCTTTTTATATATATAACAGTGAAACTTCCCTTAACGGACACCTCTTAAAAGCGGACATCTCCCTTCAACGGACAAACTCTGATTCCCCGGCGTTAAAACATAGGAAAAGGTATTCTAAATATTTCTATAAAGCGGACACTCTCAATAACGGACGCGGACAGCCTGAAAAATTCAATTTTACCCCTAAAAGTCTCCTATAAGCGGACAGCACGTTTTTTCAAGGACAAAGTTTATTGACATTCTGTTGTTCTAGAGATGTTTTGTTTACATTTTGCATCTTACTTATGATCTTTGACCTTAGTTAATCCCTTTTTGTCCCTCGCATGTCTTTTATTTATAAAATTCAGTTATACTCTTGACTTCACTTCAAAATTACCGACTTTTTAAAAGTTTAATTTTTTATTTTTAATATGTATGTACATATGTAATATCGTATATATGTATGTAATAATACATATTATTATGTTTTCCTAATCAGAAATTAAACTTCATTTTTCATTTTTTTCAAAAGTTTTTTTTTTTCCTATTTTCCGAAAAGCGGACACCTCTATATAGCGGACAAATTTCCGGTCCCCAGGAGTATCCGTTATTGGGAAGTTTCACTGTATATCCTTAAATATCTCATAAACCTTTTTTTTGTTTTTTTTTCTATGCTTAAAGACTTTTTCATCCCTTATGTTGTGTCACCCTTTTATAAAAAACGTCATAAACCTTTAGATATACAGGGTAGACAACCAAGACCTTTTTGAAGCGCCTTTAAAAGACCTTTCCAAAAATAGGTCATTTAAGAAAATCGGTCCAGCCGTTCTCGAGATATGTGGATATGTGGATTTGAAGAATTTAAAACAATAGAGGCTCAATGCCATAAGATCCAAGTAAGTACTACATAGTTTGAAGAGCTTCCAACGAAAACTTCCTACGAAGTAAAAATATTATAGGAGGGGGAAGTATAATGGAGGGGAAGTACAACGGAGGGAAAGTATAACGGAGGGGGAAGTTTTTTTTCCGAAAAATTTGCCAACTTTTTTTTGAAAATTTTTCCGGGTTATCTTTTTTAAATTTGCGTTTTTTTTTTTTTTTTTTTTTTTTTTTTTTTTTTTTTTTTTTTTTTTTTTTTGCTGAAAAAAGTTCTTTTAACTTCCTAAGTTACCGTAGTGCCGCTTAATGTGATCACGGTTCATGTTATCAACCGGATAGTCAGATCAAAAATTCGCTTCATGTGATCACCAAATCTCGAAAAGAAAAAAAGTACTGGTTTGAAGAGCTTCCAACGAAAACTTCCTTAAAGTATCTATATAGGAGGGGGAAGTATATGGGAGGGGAAGTATAACGGAGTGGGAAGTATGTGGGAGGGGAAGTATAACGGAGGGGGAAGTATAACAGGGGGGAAGTATAATGGAGGGGGTTTTAGGTAGATTTCTTTTCTTCAAAAATCTACCTATTGTAATGTACCAAGTTTATATATATACATATGTATATATTAGCACGATAACTGGAGCAATTTTAATGTGAGGGTGACGATATCCGGTATTTAGAGTTTTTATCTCAATAGCTCGGACGAGTTCGTTAATGGCTGAAATCGGACCAGCGATTCACCTACTTTACTTAGGGCTTAAAAGACAAAATTGGCATTTTCTATTGAAATCCTAGTCCTTTTGCAAAAAAAAACTTTAAGACCTCTGCGAGGGCGTGTAAAAAATTAATTAAAGCAGGTTTGGACGAGCCAGGCGCAAAATATTGAACTAGCTAAACTTTAAAAAAAATTTGAATTTATACCGGGAAATTATTAAATATTTTATTAATAAAATTATCAGATGTTTTTCTAGGGGCTCAGTGGCGCAATTTTTCTTATATCATCATTTTTATAACATAATTATATATTTTGTGTTTATACATTTTAATTTTAATCATGAAAAGAAATCTACCTTTTAGTCCCTGCTACCGCAGGGTCATTATTATTTTTTTTTTTTTTTAATTTTAAAAAAATCTAAGTTCTTTTTTTCGAAAAATTTTCTAAGTGTCAAGGTAGAAATAATGGGCTCTTTTGCCTAGGGATGTGCCTCTCGTAAAGGGTAGAAGTACGAAATTTCTCCCTACTAAAAAAATTAATAATTAAAAAGTGGCAATTTGTTTACACCGAAAATTCTTAAAAATATAAGGAGTAATCGGTGAAAATGGCCGGCCGGACGGCCGGCCGGCACCGCAGACAAAGTTGAGATCGGTAAAGATCAATATTCGATTTTACCCTTCGGACCCCGGAAGACCTCTCCCCAAAAACCCGACGTGGAGGGTATCACAATAACTTCTTTAAGGAAGTTAAAATTAAATAAAAAGGTTAAGAAAGAGAGTATCATGTCAAAGAAAAGTAATGTTGAAAACATAAGGGAAAAAATAATTACGAGGGGGTATTTTTAGCTGAAATGTATGACAGGTGATGATTTATTTTCGATTGTTTCAAAATGTAAACAAACCCCCCCTTATAATTTTGACTTTCTAAGCTTCTAAACTTTGAAAATTTTTCGAAAAAACAATCTTGGAAAATTTTTCGAAAAAAAAAAGAAAACTTTCCCCTTTTCCCCTCCCATATACTTCCCCCTCCGTTGTACGTCCTCTCCGTTTTACTTCCCCCTCCCACATTGTTACTTCTCTTTTTAAGGAAGTTTTCGTTGGAAGCTCTTCAAACCAGTACTTTTTTTTTCAAACGAGGAAATTCGTGAATAAATCTCTCCTGTCTAAATTAACGTTTATTTCAGGTGTGGTTTACATTAGGAAACGGGCACATTCCGGGATGAATGTTTCGTCTCGTAAACTCGAGTAAAACAAAAGCCTGAAAATAACCAAAGCTTTCGATAAAGATAGTAACTGTGTCGATGTTATTTCCGATCATATGCCTACCTTATTTTAGGCATTCAATTCTATTACAACAAGCTGGTCAAATCATTTTTCTAAAGATTTTGTGAAGAAGGGATTATTTTGCTCGATCAACCGTGGATGAAGTGAAAAAGTGCCTCATAACGGTCATAACTTATTATCCGGTTGTGTCGGCCCATCTCAAAGCTTCATGTCTTCTAGCTTTCACTCATTTAAAAGAGAGAAAAAAATAGAAAGAACCGTAAGTGCAATTATGGAATTATTATTGCGGGAAATTCAGAGCCAATTAAAATAATTTTAAAGCACTTGGAGCTGGCCCCGACGCACACTTCCGCAATTTATTCATTAATCATTTTTCGTCCCTAATATCGTAAACATTTTTTAGGTAGAAAAAATGAAAGTCGTCGCCCAGCCATGCCCAATGGAACGGGCGAGAACTCCCCGAATAACTTCCCTTGGTACATACTATATTTTTCAAGATTTTTTTCCTTGTATGTAGGTATATTATTTTCGTCAAATTATACTGGAAAAAGGGAGATTCTTAAAACGAGCATCTAACTTCCGTTTGTCTCAATAAACCAAACTTTCCCCTCTTTTTTATATCCTGATACTTCCGCCTCAGCTACCCTAAGGATATTATTTATTAGCCTTTTTTTTATATCTAAAAAATAATATAAAAATATACATCTGAAGGGAAACTCTTGAATCTCAGATCTCTACTATCCTGAAGATGGCGGTAAGTGTAGACCGACAAAAATGATGTCACGGGCGGTCCCCACTATTTTCATCTCCTTCACTCTAATGAGACAACATGGGTTTCAAAGGTACATAGGTTATGTGCTACTGTGATAATGGCCGACTATAATGACGTCGCCAGACGACAATTACTCGTCCATCATTTTAAATCGTAGTTTACCTCAATTGAATCAATTTTCTCTCGTTTTTCATATAAAAAAATCTGGCGAAAGGTGTGGAAGGCCCCTTTTCCTCCATTCTTGGAGAGTATCACAATACCTTCTTTTTTAAGGAAGTTAAAAAGCAAAATTTTACATTCTATAATTGATCTAACCTTTTATTAAAGGGTACTTTTTTGTTATTTAAAAATAACATTTCCTGGTTCATTTGTAACTGCCAGCTTCCGACCTTAATGATCACGATTATAAGCACTTTTTCTATCATTTTTATAAAACATACTATTACGGACACCCCACTATTACTAATAATCGTTCAATTATCTACTAATAGACAAGGAGGAAAAAAAAAAGACGTTTTACAATTTCATTAGAATTTAATTATATCAAAGAGTTATACGAGTACAGTGGAGCCGAGAGCTCTTCTTTTTATAGAACACAAATTGTCGATTTCACAACTGAGAGAAAAAAATAATTTCCTTGATTATTACAAACGTATAGACGAGTTCTGTCATCCCCTCTATTTGAGGCGTTACGTAATTTTTTATTCTGGATTTTTTTTCTTCTTTGATTGATAGGAAGTCGTTAGGTTGGCAACACATTATGTAGGTGCTTTTAATTTTTAAACTTGAAGTCTAAGACTGAAATTGAATGTTGAAAAATAGAAGTCCTTGTACATAAATTGTTTTATTTTTTAGGTTCATAAGACGCAAATGCTTCGGTTGAAGAGATCAGTTTTATTTTATTTCTAATTTAATACATACAATGAACAAATTTGTTGAATATAATTTACTGCATAGTTAAAAGACAGATAAGGGATATGATAGAAGTACTTGTTTGAAGAGCTTCCAACGAAAACTTCCTCTTGCAGGGAATGAAAGGTCTAGGTCTAAGGAAGTAGGGGGAAAAAAGTGGGGATCAACCCCAACAAAGGGCTAAAACTACGTAGTAACTTGACGTCACGTGAAACCGAGCTTGTCCTTACATTAGGACGAACCGCCAGGCTAGGAAACCTACCTTGTCCTTACCTAAGGACTTGCCGCCACGGAACGTGTTAAAGAAAAGTATCAATATAGGAGGGGGAAGTATAACAGAGAGGGAATTATACGGGAACAATAGTATAACGAAGGGAGGGACAGTATAAAGGAGAGGGAAGTATAAGGGATGGACAGTGTAAAGGAGAGGGAAGTATAAGGGAGGGAAGAAGGGAGGAGGAAGTTTTATTTTATTTTTTTTTTTATATTTGAGTTTTTTCGTAATATGTATTCTGAGTTTTTTTTCTCTCTTTTTTTTTCTAATTTTCCGAGTTCTTTTTTTTTTTTTTTTTTTTTTTTTTTTTTTTTCTCGAAAATTTTTCAAGTGTCAAGGTAGAAATAATGTGCTCTTTGGCCGACGGATGTGCCTCTCGTAATGGGTAGAAGAATGGAATTTCTCCCTACTAAAAAAAAGTTATAATTAAAAAGTGGCAATTGTTTTACTACAAAAATTCGTAAAAATATAAGGAGTCTTTGGTGAATACATATTTGGTGAAAATCGGACCAACGCAACGGTTCAGCCGCAGCGAATTTTTTAAAATTTCAAACAGACATATCTCCGCCATTTTTTCGAAATTCAAAAATCTCCCTCGTTGCATTCTTGTTCACCGGCTAAAGAAAATTTGGTGAAAATCTTGTGAAAATCAGTTGAAAACTGTGGCCGTAAAGTGTTCCGGAAAAATGCTACGGACGGCCGGCCCACCACAGACAAAGTTGAGATCGGTAAAGATCAATATTCGATTTGACCCTCCGGGGTCTGGAAGACCTTTCCCCAAAAACCCGACGTCGAGGGTATCACAATAACTTCTTTAAGGAAGTTAAAACTATTATGCAAACCTATAGTCAAGGATGCTTTCCCGGCTTTTTCGGCCTTCGCGCAGGAGGAAATACGAACGGCGACTGGGCACAATTTTGGAAAACTCGAATCCAAAGAAGGCCCCGCTCTCCATAACAAAAACCAAACTGTGTGAGACCTAAAATGTACACTTTTCCCCAAGATATATGCTTTTCCCACAGTGGCATGTCTTTTTCTTCGGTGGGCCAGCTCCCTAGCTATGTCCACACCAAGTGTGCGAGTGAGAGGGAAGATGCCAAAAGTTTTACTGCTTTTATTCCGGAACCAGTGGACCGATTTGGCTTAAACAAATTTTTTTATCATTTTTATAAAAAAAACTAAGGGAGCTCTAGAGGCGTATTTTAAAAAAATGCCAAATTTCAAGTCTATGGGTCATCCGGGAGCCGATATCTAGATACAGTAGACCCTCGTTTATCCGTCCCTCGTTTAACCGTTCCTCGGTTTATCCGAGTTTTTTTTTTTTTTTTTTTTCTGATTTTCTCCTTCAATTATCCGTTTAATGAACGGAGTAAAAAAAAATTAATGAAAAGTTGCTGTTTTTTTATGCTCGATATTCTAGGAAGGTCATGACCACCACCCTTATTGTTCTCACCGTCTTTTCATTATCTCATTTCTACGAAAAGTTTGTTTACAAAAATGATTTTTATTGCCAGTTTCTATGACTTCTTTAGTCTTTCTCGGTTTTTCGAAGGAAAATACATAAATAATTTTTTGTCGAAACCGGAAACTAGTTCTCAGAAATAATATGTGTGTAATGTACAATTCTCATCTGTCATTCATCAATTTTAATTTTTTTTACTCCCTACTTACTTTTGTTTTTAACTAAATAAATGTTTTTACATATTTATTTACCTTTTATTTAACGTTTAGAACCATAAAATGACTACGAAACTTATATGTAGTTACATTATTTTCGTTGCCAATAAAATTATTAAACTCTCTTAAAAAAAAAAAAAAAAAAAAAAAAAAAACCTCGATTATCCGTTTTTTGCGTTATCCGCGCTTGGTCGAGAACCAATTAGTACGGATAACGAGGGTCTACTGTACTTGAAAAACGCAAATCGTGACTGGTGCCGTTCGTTCTTCTTGGTACCTGCACTTCCACTAGGTTTTGCTTGGCGATGCGCAACGCTACGGCGTTCTTAGATTTCTATCAAATGACTGGACAATAATAAAATTAGGTTTATTGTTTGTTATGTCAAATAATCCAAAGCTGGTATTCATTTTATTCAACAATTTACTATCAGCAACTCAGTTTAGAAAAAACCATTTTTATTTCTCAAAATAAACCTGACAGTTGCCACTACAAAAAACAGAAAGTTTGTTTATTTCAAAAATAAATTAGGAGAAAAATTACTCCGCGAATGTGTTGAACGAAAATGTTCAGAAGGGATGAGGTGGGGAATGGGGATAAGGGATGTATGAGACATGACTTTTCTCAACGGGGAGTGCGCGGCGGCTTCTTTGATGTAGACCAAATTTTCAACTTTTTCAGTTTCCGTGGAAAGTTATGGACCGATTTTCGTTTTAAGGTCTCAAAAATTTTTAAATAAATAGAGGAACGTGTCTCATAGCCGTTTTTTCAATTTTAATTAAAATTTTAGGAAAAAAAAAATTAAAATTTCCCTGGAAAATTTTTTTGAAAATTTGTTTCTAGTGCTCTCTAAGTTTATCAAAATAAAGAAGATCTACGTTAGCAATTTTCAAAAAAATAAAAAAAATAAAAGCCTATGAGAAAAACCTGTAATATTTTCAGCGCCATCTATTGTCTGAGAAACACAACTTTTGGAGTGGACATTAACCTTAAGCCTGTACCCGGCTTTTAAGATTTTTTGAGATCATGTGTAATTCATACATTTGGAACATGTTAAAAAATTATGCTTTACTTATTTTTATTTATCAGTTTATCCGCGTTGATGGGGACTGGGAGTTTGAAAAATCGTTATTTTGTACAGGTCGGCTCCTTCACGACGTCCAGACTTCCGGAATTTTTAAAAACCAAAGAGATTTTTTAGAATTAAAGCTTTTAAAGTCAAAAGAAGTTGTGGAGCACAGATACAAAATTCTTCGTCCAAAAATCAAAATAAATGAAAAAGAAGGAAGAGAAAAACTTAAAGATTTCATCCGAAAGCATTTTGAAAACGTGACGGCTTTGGAGAGAAATGTTCCGTCAGATTGGAAGGCGCGATTTCCACTTTTGGAGAAGGTTTCGGATGAAAATACGAAGGAAGTTTTGCGGAAAATGAATAGAAATTGGATCAAATTTGGACGAAAGTTGAAAAAAGAAGTCTCTGAGAATCCTAAGTCTTTTTCCTTTCTCTCTATACGGTATCCTTTTTTTGTAGACAAAGGACAAAATGAGATGCGCTACGATGAATTTTATTGGACATTAGAGGCACTACTGGCCTCCGATATGGTCTCTTCGGCGAAAAACGTTTTAAAGAATTTTTTCGGACTTGTCCACGAAATCGGGCACGTCCCGCCCGAAAGTCGCGTCTTCTTCGTCAACCGATGTTCACCTCCTTTCCTCCCGATTATGCTTTACAATTTCTACAGGAAAACCGGTGATGTCGATTTTGTCCGGAAAAATTTACGTTTGGCACAGCTTGATTTTCTACATTGGTTCAGAGACAGGTAAAGCACTTTTTCCATTTTTCTTAAGCCGCTTTGGCACGTCCACAGAGCATTCGGGCAGGGTATTCGGACGTTCGAAGATCGGACCCCCTTGTTCGCTCTAAACCATCCTGTTCGTCCGGATGCTCGGCTCGTCTGGATTTCGATCCGACGTCCACGCTGAGCCGAACAAAAAAAAAAAGCCTTCGCTCTTGTAGCGAAAACTCTCGGAACGGGGCGAACGAGCATTCGGAAGTTCGAAGGCTCAAGTTCAGACCGCTTTCTCGCTCCGACCCATCCTGTTCGGCCCTTGCTCGGCTTTTCTGGATTCTTCGTGTCGATCCGAGCAACGTCCACGCTGAGCCGAGCAAAACAACCTTTCGCTTTCGATGTAGCGAAAACTCTCCGCTCAGGGCGAACATAAATCCAGACTGCTCGAATGCTTTTTCTCTCCGAATGGTCTCTGCTATACTGGTCAAAGGTCGCAGGTCGTGAGTACGCCGTTTGGTACTTTTCTTGCAATAAACGAAGAGAAGGAACGCCTTGAACATCCCAGGCCTGAAAATTACATTCACGATGTGTCCTGGAAGAAGGAAAGCGAAGATCAAAACTTTTCTTTCGTATTCTGGGACTCAAAACCTCCGCGTTCAAAAATTACAGCCCGCAGCTCCTCCATAACTGAACTCTCCGCCAAAATTTTGTACGAACTCACCCTCAAATTTGGAACATCGAAGACAGCTTTATTTACAGCAACATTTCTTACGTTATTTCCAAAACTATTGACCGCCTTTTAGAAAACAAGTAAAGCCGAAAATGATGTTTAAAAAAATAATAGTTGCTTTAGGAACGGATGGGCTGATTTTGAGCCGAATAGAGGGCAGACGGGGATCTCTTTTTGGCCGGCGTTGACAGATCGTCCTTTGAATTTGACCTTTGCTCCGATGACGCCAGAGGAATACATAATCGCCGTCCGGAGTCTTCTCAACTCGGGCAAAGAAACCGTAGCAAAAGAGATTGCACAGAAATGGATTTCGGCGGTCAATCGACAGGACCCTGGCCTTCTTGAAACCTCAATCACTGTGCTAATGATTGCCCAATTTCCCGATTTAAAAATACCCCCGGACGAACATAAAAGGGTCGAACTTTCTCCAATTTATGCTCTCGCATCTTTCTTCCTTGTCCTCTTCAACGTGTATCCAACCATCGAAAAAATCGTCCTGGCGCTATTTTTATAATAAAAATTGTCCCTTGAGACTATTTTGGGGGAAACAAAAAAAGGAGGGCAGGTAAGGTGAAAAAAATGACGGTTAAGTGGTTTGTTCGTGGGACGAAGGGTATTTGTAGTAAACAAAAACCGAATTCTTCAGAAGGTCTAGTTTTCTTTCTCAATGAACGCCCTGGCGCCAGGCTCACCCCATTCATAACTCGAAGCCGCCCACTCGCAAATAAATTGCTTTTTCTCACCCCTCACGATCCCCTCCCCCGAAGCCCTTTTTTTGTCTTTCTTTTTTTAGAAAAGTGAAAGAAAACTCGCTTTTTTTCGGGTCAAGTGAAAAAAAAAATAAATAAAACAACCGTATTTGGACTCAGTTTTGGAATATTTTTTCTTCACCCTCCAGTTAGCATATTTTATAAAGAACCTTTTTCAAAGATTAAAAGTTTAAGTCCTAATTTTTCCCCTCTTCAGAATCCTCTCTGAAATATGGAGAGTATGCACTCTCCATAGGTTGTTTGTTACTTTTTAGTTAATATGATTTAATTTATTATGATCATTTTTTTAATATGATAAGTTATTATGATACGGTTTTTGGGACAAGGTCTCAGAAGCCTGGTGAAAATGGAGCTTACTGGCGAAAATAGCGAGGAAAACACCAGAAAAACGTTGTAAAATCGGAGTTTCTGTAAGTGGAAGGGAAGCTCCCTAAAATCCAATAGAGAGGGGTTTGCGGCTAAAAAATGGTAGGAAAAGCCCGCTGAAAACGGATTTTACCTCACAAAAGAGCGAGGATGGCTCCCAAATATCCGGTTAAACTGCGTTTTGCCTCTAAAGAGGTCAGAAAAGCCCAAAGGTTGATATTGCGATTGTCTGTCGTACCGTCAGTCCGTCGCCAGTTTTTCTGGAGCCGCAAATTTTCATAGACTCTTTCTTCCGTAGTTATCTTAACATTTCAAATGCCTTGGATTTTATTATTTTCCTAAGAAAAATGTTATTGGAAAGACTACTCTCTAAGCAGCGTAGAAATTCCCAAAAAAACGAGAATGGGCTTTTTTTAAATGATTTTTAGTGCTCTAAAATAAGAAACTACTTTTAAGGATCTTCCCTCTAGCACTTGGATAAATCTTGAGCGAGAAGACAGCAACTTGTGACTAATCCCTATTAGTATCTCAAAACTCTGCCTAAAAATAGAATTTTTGTTTTAAATTTTAACTTTCTTTGTTTTTACAATCAAAGAGCCTTTTGTTGTCGACAGATGCACCTCGATTCGTGACGGTTAAGATAAGAATAAAAATTTTAGATTGAAACCGCCAGAGGGATCTGAGGGATCAAAAACTTTTGTCCCGTGATAATCACTTTTATTCAGTGCCCAGATCATCCTTCAGGCTTCGCCATTGACTTTAAATCTCTCACGGTCCTTTTTTGTTCCTTTTAATAGAGACAAAGGTGATTCATCCATAAGTTCGTAGTAAAAATTCGACGCAACAACCTGCAATTTCATGACGTCATACGAACTTCAATTATTATTATAACAAACAAAACTGTTCTCAATTTTAGAATGGACAGCAATAAAATTTTGCCAAGAAAAAAAAATAAGATGGCAATATCAGAGAGAGAAAAGTGATGTATAGGGTTGGTAAATCAGTTCCTATAGGCTATTCACAAACAGAATCTTAGCGTCCCTTTCCAACCGAAAAAAAGAAACTTTTTTCCCCTCAACAGTGGGGAATTGGGCGACTTCCTAAGTGTCTCCATTATATTACTCCATCGTACGATTCCTATTGATTTATCTGACAGAAGAAAGTAATGAAAAGAATAAAATATTGCCTCGTATTCGAAGAGTAACTAAGATACCTAATAACGTCTGCTGGTAATTGTTATTGACCTTCCATCAAAGTATTCGTTATTATTTATATTCGGGCCATTCCACGGCTTTTAGACTTTATTATCTTCCTAATTTTTCTTTTTCTTTACTTCTTTCGACAGGCGAAATTTTTTTTTCCATGGTGATGTGGGTATGAAAAACTGATTTGTGACGCAACCTATTGAGAGAGACGAGTAGTTTAATTTTAATCGTTTCATTTTATGTGGCTACAGGACTTTTTAAAGAAAAATACAAAATTTCAAGAAATTTAATGTAGAAAAGCAGAAAAATTTTGATTTTATGAAAAACCATCTTATCATGCACAATACAATATCATGCTTTCTTTATTTCAATGCTATCTGTGGAGGAACGGGGAACTTCGAGGAATCGTTAGTTCCCAGATTACCCACTCCGTTGGTATAAAACGACCCCGCGTTATTTTAAAAGAATGAAGGCACCTTAACGGGAGTCCGACCGCAATTTTAATTTGAATCTTTTTCAACAGATGCCGCTAGATTCGGTACCAAAAGTTTTCCCAGTTTTTCTCAGCTACTAATACATAATCCGAAAATAATTTTGAAAACTGTTTTGGTTTTAAAATCCACAACTCCCACTTCATCGTCTTTTTTCTCCCGTTTAAACAACTGTAATAGTTTTACCTGCGATAATCGGATTTTATACTCCCATTAGAACAACCATAATAAAAATTGATACATGAGCCTTAGACTTCAGACCTAAAATAAAAATATAGTGAAGAATCTATAATTATTTAAAGTTTGTTTAAAATGTTCCTACTCGTATCTAGAAATATCTGATAAGTGAAGGGTATTTTTGTGGATTGAGGACGGCGGAAATAATGGAAAAAGGATGCTTATTTTTTCTATGCCAAAGAGCAGGAAACTGCTACTCAAATCTAGTAAATTTTTTTTTGTGATAGGATATTTAGAAGCTGCTCACTACAGTTTTATCAGATTTATTCATCCACGATAGGGTTTATGGAAAAATGGGTTAGAAGAAAATATGTAAGAGCAAGATCCGGGTATTCCCCAATTTAATGGGGGAAAATTTATAGTTGTGCTAGCGGGAGTTGTGAAAAAAATTTTTTAGAGTTGTTCTTGTGGGAGAAATTTTTATAGTTGTGCTAGCGGGAGTGTGGAAAGAGGAGGTACCCAATTTTTATACAGGCGATTTTTGAAAATAGGCCGAGAAAATAAGATGGAGTTCAGATTTTCCGGAAGGAAAATTTATTGAAAATCGGTATGTCTAACCCTTATTCATTTTTGGATTTTAAAACGAAAACAGTTTTCAAAATTATTTTTGGATTAGTAGCTGAGAAAAACTGGGAATACTTTTCCGTATCTTCCCTCTCACTCGCACACTTGGTCTTTGATTGAGGTCGGATTTCCCTTAAGATTTATAAAGTATAAGAAAGTATAAAAATAATGGCTCTCAGGAACTAAAAAGTAAATTTCTTACAAATCCTTTTACAAATCCTTTGTATTCCAAGAAAAAATGCAATCCCTTTTAAAACTATAAGATCGCCTATTCGATTAATCCCGGTCACGAGCGAATCAAATCTATTACATCCAGCTGTTCCAAATCTACCCTCAACCTTTCTTTGCTATCCGTGGATCGACAGCAAAGAATTTAGCCATCAGATAAGTGAATTAAATTTTGTGCATATTACAGTCAAAGCTATTGAGGAAAAGGGCTCCAAAGACAATTACCCCAAATCAAAATTGTGGCGTCAAAAAGTTCATTAGAGCTCAAAATTTAATAACCTTTTGGGTCTAGAATGTTATGTTGGAGCGCGTTAGAAAAGGCCTTTTGTTTGGTAAGTCGTAGTCGACTGGGCCCCGGTTGCAAGCCACCTTCCCCCTCGCTCTTCGATTCCTGGGAAGCCATTAAAAACCATAGGATTTCCATTTTTCTTGCGAAAACTTAAAAAAGGGCTTTCCGTTTAGATATCTCCAACCCTTTCCTTCAACCTCAATCTGTTATCACCTGTAAAATAAGCGTACTACGGAGTATGTCGGGCTGTTCTTCAACTACAGCTTTAATAGATTAAGCGATTAAGCACCTTCGTTTCTAACTACTTCCTGGACAGGTCCACATGCCCATCCACTTCATCACTGGAGGGAATATAAAACATTATTCAAGGTTGATACATTTCAGATTTATATAAATAACATTATCTGATAGAAATAAATTGGAAATCCGTGTCATCGGCTCATTAGTCATTTACTCATTAGCCATTGAAAATACGTTTCGTGACCGGTCAAATTTCGAAATTTTATTTCGATTTTATACCCTCGCAGTCCGACATTGACATTGCAATGTGATGGTCGACAAAGCAACCTCTAAATATGGCAATAATGTACAGCTTTTGTTTCTATTTTTCCGTACGGCTTGGATCATTGATTGTCGGCATATTTTTAACGGTAAATTAATATAAATTATTTTAAAGACAACTTTTGTTACAAGAACATCTCGTCATAATTTCATCACAAAATAGGCAAGAAACCACCATACTTTTTTAAAATAAATTTTTGTCGTTTTTTTGCGTTCTTGTTACGCTAATTTTCGTGAGCTTCTTTCGTGAGACGCTTTCGAGGACCTCCGAATTAAAATTTTATATGAAAGAAGAAAGGAAGCCGAGGGAGAAGTGAGCCTCCCTCTTCAACCGTCTCCGACATTTTATGACGATTTGTTCTATGAAGAATTTATGACGATTTGCTTTTATGAAAACTATGTTTTAAATTACAAAACAAAATTATTTTTGTGAAAACCGTGCTAAATTTAAAATAATTTTCCTAGAATTTTTAAAAATGACTGCTGACATGAAAAAAAATTTGAATTTACAGAAATTTATATTTAAAAAAAAATGAAAATCTACCTAAAATTATGACGAGAAAATTTTATGTCGGAATTATGACAAGATGTTTTTGTGACGAAAGATGGCCTTTTTCAACGTATTATTTTCAGATTAAATATTCTATTTTATCCATTCTAAATTGCGTTTGGGTAAATGCACCGGTTGAAAATACAAGAGAGATTTTGAAGCCATATATGGAAGATCAAAATTTACTTTACTTATCGAAACAAGCGACAATAATTTACAAAGGTAACCTAGGAATTTTTGTACAGTTACATACAATTTAAATTTTATTTTAAAGATCCGACACTCCATAGCCAAATTTTCTTGTGCTATACGTTAATGCGCATTTGCTCATCTTTAGGACAAATTTATGGGACATATTACGTAAGTAAAAATGCTGGAATCCCGGTTATTTCAAACTCTCCGAAATATTCAGTTGATCATATAGGTTGTGTCAAACTTAGCTACATTTTCTGAAAGCCTCGTAGATTTCCCGAGTCGATTTCTCCCGCGCGTAGGCTTCTATAATGAAGGAGGCCCACCAGGCCATTAGAAGCATTATGCTCCGGAGGTGCACTTCACCCGGATTAATTATTCGCAAACGGCTTTTAAAACCGATCCACTCTTTACTACCTTCCTATCCCCTTAAATTCCACTATATTATGTTTTCAGTGTAAAAAATATTGGCTTCTTCCTTCAATTTTGTTGGAGTTTCTGGATTTGATTGGGATGACTTTGTTATTCGTGAGTTTGATGATTCTGATAAAAGAGAATTCTCAAGATTTGGGACTTCTGATAGGAGCTACGCTTAGTGGATCCTTTTCTTTACGTCTGTTCGGTGCTACAACCTATCGGACACAAACCTAACTTTTATTTTCAGTTTTCCTTTTTACTGCTGGGCTTGCATACTCGCGTTGTTCCAATGCCTCCATGATTTCGGAATCGAAGGGCCTCCAGAAGAAAAAAACCGAAGAACCTGAAAAACTCTACGAAAGACGTCGGCCACTTCCGAATTTCCAAGTGGAAGACATCCGATATTCAAGATTTCCTAACTACAGAGCTCCGCTTTATCCACAGCCATACAGATACGGACAGCTTATTGCACCCATCTACTAATTAATCCTTTTTTTTCATAAAGTTTTGCCCCTAAAATTAAGCTCATAAGGTCCACCATGTATATTTTAACGACTTTTAAGTTTTATGTGAAATGTTTTCAATCCGAAATTCGATATTGCCACCATAAAAAAGGATAACTTGAGTTTTATAGGCCTCATTTTGATTGAACTTATAAAATTTATGCACAAAGTGTCCTTAAAACAATTAATATCTTTGCATATTGTTTATTTTATGACCATGTGTAAAACGAGTAAAACAGTATTGAACAAAAAATATGTTTATTTTAAAAAGCCATAATTTACATTCAAAACTCTCATAAAAATTCCCAATTTCAAGGGATTCCTTGAGAGCTGACGGATTTGCCTTAAGGATTAAACTGAATGACATTTGTCAACCGAAAGGCGATTTCAAACGATCCGTTTTATCTGCGATCTTAATGTAAGCCTTTCGTGACCGATTTTCAACCATGTTTTTCTAACCTTCAAAATCATATTTTTCAGCATTAAAAAATCTTCGAAGGGTTCTTCAGGTTATTGAAATAAAACGTGCCTACTTTTGGCTCTACGGTAGCATTTCTTTTCTTTTATAGAGCCTAATTTATTCCCAGTAAAATTCATGTATCTTTTTAAAAACGATAAAATCATCTCATTTTCCAGGTCAAATTCAATCATTATGACGTCACAAGCGAGACAAATCTATTGCTTCGAGCTGTTCCAAATATACTCTCGATCCTTCCTTTTTTTTTTTTTTTGATTTCGCAAGGAAAGCTTGTTTGATAACACGAGGGGTTAATTTTTTTCCTCTCGCAAGGAAAGTTCAAACAAAGGAAAACAAATTAACCCCTTCGTGTTTTAAAACGAAAATGAAATGAAAATTCACTACCCATGCTTTCTCTGGCATAAAACTACCTATAACGTAGGAAAAATCAACCCCCTCGTGAGCTTTCCTTGCGAGAGGAAAAAAAATGCGTCCTAATGCTTTCTAATCCCCTTAATGACGGTTAGGTGAGTTCCACCATGAAAATAAACCTAAAGTTTCGTATGGGATAGGTTCAGGCGGGAACTTTTGCCATTTACCTTGGGGGGCACCCAAAGCAAGAGAGCTCCAGTACTTGGATCACAAATGGACAGAGATGGGCTCAAAATATGTGCATTGAAAACGACATTTTCGATTGTATGAGCGATTTTATCAACGATATTGGATATCCGGGAACGGCGGGACGCTTAAAACGCATCAGAGCGAAAGCGTTAAATCAATGAAGGAATCGAATAGTGAAATGTTTACTGTGAAGGCTATTTCTGCTCTGGTGTCATCGATGCGGAACATTAGTTCCGCGTAATGTTCTTATCTGACAGTAAAATTGCCGCCGACTCAATCGCCTCCCGCCCCTTCCCCTTTCGGGCCCTTTTCGACGCACTATTCAATAGTGCTAAACGCTGTTTTATGACCGAAGGGCAACATTCGCATGAATTAAACCTACAAACGTTTCGTCTGCGGGTAAAACATAAAAAGAGATCGTATCATTTTCAAAGGGGGTTTTATATTCTGTCTGGCATTGACAGCGCTTTGGATCAAGTTTTGAAAAGGCATTTTATAAAAACGAATAAAAATATATCGTCGTTTTATATCAAAATTATTGTAAAATGGGTTTTCCGGACTCCGAAGAGAAAACTAATTAGAGAGGCTCAACGATCATGAGGTTGTCTGTAGTGCCGTACGTCCCTTCGCACTTCTCCAGATCATCAACATATCAAGGCGAGTACCATTCGAAGACTGGTGTGCTAGATATAGCAGTTTGAAGCTTAATACCTAAGAAAAGTACCAGAGAATTTCGTAGCCCTTTGTAGGTAACGAACATTATTTTTTACCCATTGGGTAAATGCAAGAAGATCTATCGACAACGGAGCTTAAGGAAGCCCAAGGTCACGTCCTAAAGGAGTTCCGAAGGCCCCCGTTAGAACGCGGACCTCTCATAATTCATTACAAATGGTTTAACCGTTATAAATCCGCCTTTCCTTTGGCTTTACATGTAACATACTACTAAGGGATTTTGGCCCCAAAAATAGAAGAAACCTCCTGAATGGAAGTATGAGCAAAACTGTAGAGTAAAATGAGTCGAGAATACCCTTTTCGACCTTTCTACTCCATCCACTATAATTTCTCCATCGATCCTTCACCCCTATTTAATTCCACATAATCTCCGTTCTTAATACTACACTCGGCGACCGTATCTTTTCCTTAACGCCCCCACCCTTCACTCACATCATGCTTTTCAAAATGCTTCGTGCGCTTTCCGAGAAATGCAAATATGCGACCTCGTGGACCCTAATTTCTTTCACATTTAAGAGCGAGTAAAAAAGAAAAAAAAAATCAATTTTATGAAGTTTTGAAGTTTTTAAAGCTTAAACTACGTTTCTAGGTAAAAACATTTGTAATTTGACTTATGGATCATGTTTTTTTCGCTGAAATACAAACCAGTGGCATATATTTCATGCGTAAACGAAAATAGCCGCTTTGACAGCACGAAAACAAAATTCCTAGAATTTGGAAATCTGTACAGATTTTCAATCGATTGACAGACAATCTGCGGACAATGGACTAAATACAAACTCGTAATTTACATTATTTTTTTTTTTTTTTTTTTTTTTTTTTTTTTTTTTTTTTTTTTTTTTTTTTTTTTTTTTTTTTTT